>JASDQU011025377.1:6071-17816 GCA_032191745.1 Picea mariana | reverse complement strand
AATGATGAAAAGGGAAGGGGGAATGACTTCATGTGATGACCCTCAAAGTCTTAGACATGCATAGGTCTTATTTTTCATTTATTTATTCATCTAGCTTCTTTTGGCTAGGCATTTTTGCTTATAATAGCCTTCTAGAGGGAGCTTAGCATTGAGTTACCATCCTTGACCTGTTTTTTACTACCCCTTCAAATAAATGTTCAGTTTATTGAACAAGTCCCTCTTCTTTAGATATTCTTTAAACAAACTAGGGACTAGGGGCATTGGCCTTATTAATGAGGGGCATTGCTCAAGATAAATATTTGGCATTTTAAACTTTGTTTCTTCATCTCTTAGCCTTAATGGATTTATTTATTTAGGCTTTAACTTTGACCTTTCCTTTTGACCTTTGAGAAATCAAACATGACTAGTATGCAATTCTTTTATGCCGATGGAATGAATGATGTGTGGGAGGTGAAAAGTGGTTAGCATGGTTGGAATATGGATAGCACTATTTGGCCTAGACACCCAGTGGTACAAGTCAACCCAAGAGATGACACACTTCTAAAAGAAAACATGTTTCCCAAGGTACTACGAGGCAAGTAATAAAATTTTATAATGTTATGAAATGCCTAAAAATGATCATTAGATGTGTACCACTTTATGACGAGCCAAGAGGTTATATCATCATGTCCCAATGGGTATTAATACATGGAATATCAAATGAAGCAAACTGAACCATACCATACCATACTATTGTGCATCCATCATCCGAGGAGTGGGGACAAAAGTGAGCTACACCACAGTTGAGCTAGCACAATCATGTATCGTGTTGGAGATAAAGAAGAAGTCTGTTTGGATTTGGCAAAGATGAGCATGACGCTTCATGCAAGTAGCAATATGACACCCTTGCGAGGGCATCTAGAGGTTGTTACCCCTGAGAGGGTAATAGGGTGAACAATGCTTTGTGAAGAGCTCGTTGTAGAGTACTTCTTAGGCCAATTTTCTTCAAGTTGGAGTCGCTAGAAGAGCTTGTATGATAAACCTTAGGTTTTGTGCTCATCAAATGTAGTGAAGCTTGAACTTCAAATTTTCGGGAAGTGGACTTTGTCCTTGACAATGGTGCCAAAATGTAACCTCCCAAACCTTCACCTTGGGTGGCAAAGCCCTAGCCATAGGTGAAACCCTAGGGGTAAAGACAGAAAAGCTACCCATTGTCACCTTGGTACCACTTTCACTCACTTTAGGTCGTCTCTCCTCTGGAAAAAAGGGGAAATCTACAAGGAAAACTATGTCTAGAAAATGATAATGAATTGGGAAGCTCTCTTAGACTTAGGGAAAATCTGATTTCTTCCAGATTTGCAAAACAGAAAATAAATGATGGATTTTATATTTTTTTAAAGGTGGTTGAAAGGAAAGACAAGTCTCTAAATCCAAATTGGGCATATGGGGTCAAGGGGACAGACCTAGAGGGCTGTTTTCATTAGTTTTTTAGGTCATACAGGGCTGCAAATTGCATGCTCCAACAAGCCTAATATTGTTGTTGATAAATGCAGAAATTTTCCTTGAAAGAACTCTATAGGAGATGCACCTTTAGACAAGTTCCTTATGGTGTGTTTTAATATGAAATACAAATCAACAACTCTAGAAGATGATAGACACAACAATAGTATTTTCATTCATAAAACATCAAAGAAAATAGAGAGGAGTAGACCACACCTAATTCCTTCTATTGGGTTACAACAACCCGTCACAAATAGCCCATGAAACAATGTCCTTTGCAAGTATGTTTCCACATCAATATTCAGCCATGAGAAGTACCAAACACTATGTCTCACATTAACAACAATGAACCCAAAACTTTCCAAGTAGCCTTCAATGGTTCTTCAACAGTAGCTCTCAATATTTACGCACGCCTTCAACAACCATTACAAATGGGAGGAGCCTCTCTTATATAGAGTTCAAGGCTCAAAACCTCCTCAAATGAGATCCTAAATCTCTCCTAGGAATTCATAAAAAACTAATATCCACCAACTAACTCAAGTGGACAAGTCAAACAATGCATAAAATAATAGTGCACAAGTAGTGGTTATTCCACATGTCTCTATGTCCAAAAAAATGTATCCATAGAGCTAGGATGTCTCCTCAAAATAGGTGATAGACCATGTCAAGTAGCTCCAATCTCTATCCTCAAAGCTCTCCAAGAAATTGATTTACTAACCAACCTCAAAGAATGTACAACAATTGACTTCCAAGTGGCATATGTGGCTCTTGTAGGTGAGACGTCCCATGAAAATATGTGCCATAAAACCCTCAAGTGATGGAACGACCCTCAAGAAAGATGAATGGAGATTCATAAATGGTGATCAAAAGTCAAAGGTAGTCCCCAAATTAAGGATGTCTCCTCAAACTAACTCCATAACTCGACATTGAAGGCGCAACAACTCCTTAAAGGATGTGCAAACAGCTAAATCCAAGGAGTAAGGAGTCAACCAAATAAATAATGGTATCAATCCATGTGCAAAGTCAACAAATACTCAACTAACTCTATGGAGGAGGGGACGACCTCATCAAAATACACCATGACATGTGAAATGCCTCAACATATCTGCCAATAAGGGGGAACGCTCCACCTAGGATGTTGCTCCATGCCATATAAACCAATCCAAGCATCAAAATCATCCACATAAGCAAGGGCACTTAAGTACTCAGCCTCAAATCAAGTCAAGGCATGCCAAAGCTAGCCATGGAGAGGGATAGGATCACCTAAATATGTGTGCCAAAGAGGAGCGCTCCATTGAGATCATGAGCATATGATACTAAGATGCCAATACAATGCCAAATAAGTCCCAATGTGTTAGGGCTCTCCTCCCATAGAACGAAATGTCATCAAGTATCCTCAATGTCTAGCAAATGTGAAGGCTAGATCAACACATCCCCAATAGCAAAGGTGAAGCACTCTCCCTCCATGATAAGAAATTAGACGAAGCAAAACATCATAACATTGAGATGTAGCATATGATGTAGGGTGCTCCATAATTAAACCAAGGTATCTCCATAATACACCACAGAAAATCCTGGTATGCTCTAGGGGAACAAACAAGTGTGCAAACAATGACTCTCCTTCAAACACCTCACACCCACTGGTGGCAATGGTTGACAATGCCATAATGGAAGTGTCGTGGGAAGTATGTGCACCAATAACAATGCCCATGTGTCTATCAAGTGCTCCATCAATACCATCCTGTTTGTCTTTGTCATGTGCGATAAAAATCAAAAGTACAATTGAGTTGTGATGAGAATCATGCTTGGAAGACCTCATACAATGTGAGGGGTAACATCCTCGTATAACCAAAATAGTTTAATAAGACCCAAGAGTACAACATACACTAATGGCTATAAAGGGAGTGCATGATGTATCTCTTAGTGAAGAGAACAGTAAAAGAGAAGTTAATTTTAAGACTAAATCTAAGTAATGGTAAAAAATATCTAGCAAAAGGGATCAATCAAAACAAATTTGCCCCTTCAACATGGAAAGGGAAGCTAATTGTTCTCATCATTTGCACCTGTAATAGAGATGTCAATAACTAGAGTCTGCCAAATAATGTCCTTAGGTGAGTGGCCTAGGCTAATGGGGCCTTGGGGGAATCCTTGATGGCCTCAATACCCTCCCATTGGTGCTTGAGAAGAGACAATCCCATTTGTTTCTTCCCTATTTAAAGCAATCTTTGACATCAAAGTTGACTTGGTTGTAAATTTTGCAAACTTATAAAATTGGCATAACACCATTTTATGTCAATTTGATAAATTAATTAGTAATTTGTGAAGATGAGAAAGAGCATAATTTTTTTCTTGAGTATTCGGTAATTTGAAATTTTCTTGATCCTTGTTGTCTTTGGGGTTGCCACTATGAATACCTTGTAAGGTGGGAAGCCAAGAGAGGAGATGCCCCAGTTTGTGAAAACTAAGAATGAATGATCTTCGTTTCTCGTTTTCTATCCTCATTGAATCTTCTTGGTTTATGGCTGCATTTTCTGCTAAACCATTGTGCTTTGGTCACTTAGGATGGAACTTACTTGATGATGTCAACTCTTACTATGTAAACTCATATAAAGCATAGCTATTGAAGAGGATTATAGTTCACTTAATAGCTTTGGTAAGATACAAAATAGTGCTATCTAATATTGATCCCAATCCTTACTTTGATAATCAAATGAAGAATTATGCTTATGATGCTTGCTCCTTCCAGATAAGGGAATTTGTGTAAAAGATACTGCCATTTGTTAACAGATGGAACACCATGTGCAATTGTAAGAGCTATGCATTGCTCTTTTGTAGCTATGCTTCTCATAGGAAAACTTTTCATCCCTTGCATTGGGATGCCCATGTTTAAGCATTCTAAGAAGTTGTACTATTGTTTTATTCACTGTAACAGATCGTCTTACTATTGATGCATGAAAGGTGGTACTTCTATGGAGCTTGGTGGCCATTAAGGAATCTCAAGTAGTTTTGGATACAGTGGTGGTTGCCAATATTTATTTCATCCATGCTTTCTACCCTATGAGTCTTTTTTCAAGGAATCAATACCACTCTTACTAAATCTATCAAGTACCATAAAAAATATAATCATGCTGCCTTGTATTAGTTAGCACACTAAAACATTCATAGAAAGGGACTCCTATGGTTATGTAGGAACTAGTTGTGGTAGGTATTATCCTTGCTTCCCATTGGTTGGCTTGGATATGCTCAAGGATGGACATCCTCAAATCCATCTTTTCAAACCTTTAAACCTAAGTTGCTAGATGTCTGGAGAGAAGCAGGAGTGGGTGCATGGAGCGGTCCTTCCCATAAACATATTCAGAACATTCTCTACACGTATATTAATATTGATATTAAAAAAGAATATACTTTAAAAACATTTTTCTTATAATAAGCACCTAGACAAGGTTATATGGAAACCCAAAAAGGTCAAGGGCCAAAATAACTTAAGGGGGCGAACTTAAAATGAATTTAAAATTAGTTAAATTGATTTAAACAATAAAAAAAGATGAAAAAACAGCTGGGCAAACTCCGACATAGATGAAACATCGATAGAACAAGTGGAGGTAGCACTATTGCTCAAACTGAAACTCATGATGGTGCCTTAATGTTGAACGAATAACTCTGACCACAATTGTTGAAGTTGCGATTGTTCTCAGCACTATACATATCCAAACCCTGCGCCAAACATCCACGACAATGTTTCATCGTGAAGTGACATGCTTGTTACCTCTTGGGAGGTACCCTATATTTTTTCATGAGAACACCATTGTAAGTTCGAGAAGATGCAAGTCTAAAGCCTTGTAGGCCATGTTGATGGTTATGTATATGGTATCCTAGGCCTTTGATGGTCGGCCATGCCTGGTCCCTGTAGTCCCCACTCTCAATTCCTTTCGTCCTGGATATGATTGGAGGCCTTGGGATGGATCTATTTGGATCAGTGTTATCAAAATCGGCCCGGTCCGACAAAACCAACCGACTGGACCGACCTTCAAGGAAAAAACGGTCGGACCGATGGTACCGAACTATTTTTTGGCCGGTTCCGTACCGCTTTCGAGCAAAAACACAGAACCGACCGGGTCCACACAACACCCGTATGACACACTTAAAGGGGCGGATTTTCAGTTTTTTAAAGGAAAAAAACAAATTTCTGCCAATTTTTGTACATTATGTAGAGTTTTAGAAACTAGACACTGTGTTTTCAATTTAGAAACATCCAAAAGCTTCTCAAAAGCAAAAGAAATGATCTAAATATGGTCTTAAAATGAGCAACAGGTTTCAAAACCAAATTTTGCAGTGGTTGATTGATTGTATCTTCTTGGGTCTCTCTCAGTTGTCCACGTGTGGTTTTTCCCCGTGTGGTTTGTCCCCATCAGTTTCACTTCATATTATATTTATCAATTTATTGATTTGTACATGCACTTCCCCCACATGTAAACTAACATTTATTTTCCATGCCTTGTAAAATTTTCTAAAATGCTTTTCTATATTTCTAGTTCTAACTTCAAACACTGCAAGCAACTTCCAATATTCTCCTTGTGGAGACTCGAGAGTGAATTCCCCAAGGTTACAAGTTTGGAAAAAACAATGAGACAGAGATAAACAAGAAAAAATATGCGTTCAAATGACTCGAATAAGAGAAGGGAAGAGCAATCACAAAATCATTCACACTAACATAGAAATTATCATTAAGCTTTTATTCTGACATGCACTCTATTTACCCTGATATGTACATGTGATCAAAAGAGATGGAGGTATGAATGTCATACAATAATATGCCTCCACTCCATTAAATATGGGGACCTCATTACACATGTTAACTATAAAATCAATCAAACTATAACATAAACTGCAGTATTTTACTCGGTGTTATTTTGGTTATATGCACTCTTATTTGCTATAGAAATGAGAATCTTTGCATATTTGTGTATAAATGGTTTGGATTCATATTGATGCACATGAATATATATGTTTTTTTTTTAAATTTGAATATTTTATGTAGTTTTTGGTCGACTGTTTTTTTCTCGGTTTTTTTTTGGTCCAGTCCAGTTTCGCATTTTTGGGGTCAACCGGTCCGGATTATGATAACATTGATTGGGATACATGGTTTACAGGAGCCATTGATTATTTGTCGGGGTGATCGCACTATGTAGGGCTTGTTAAGCCCATGGTTTTACGCACACCTATGTCTTTCCCACATGGTCATGTGTCATAGAGTCTGTATGCATCTTCTTGGTCATAGTGCAATATTCATTCATAGTTCTCAACATGGTAGTCTCATAGTTCACATTGTCGCATGCTTCTTGAGGCAACCCATGGATCCCGATGCACCGGGTCTCGAGACCAAAAAATTCAATGAGGGCTCAAAATGATTGTCATCATGTGTGCTTGACATGTCACGTCCAAATTTTGTCAAAAAACAGGTTTAAATAAAAATTAGCTTTAAAAGGAGACGCAGGCATATTTACAGAGCAAAGGTGGCATAATACAGTCATTCCCTAGTATGCAAAGAAAATTCCAACAATGAAGGTGAAACAAATCTCGTCACGGACAAAACCCATGTTTCGGAATTCTTCAATCCCAAAAAGTTTACATGGATCCAACAAAATCTAGAGAAATAGAGGGGGATGTGAACATCTATATTGCAAAGTGTGAAGGTGGCAAATTAAATGTACATTGCATAGGGATTATAAGACCCTCCATCCTTCATGTGCACCTTCCAAAACATAAAAGAGGTTCAACGTTGAAGTTCTAAGCTAGGTTAACCAAGTCGTAACACAAATAAAGGAAGCCGTCAAGCATCATTATGTGAGCCCATTTGGGTCAAAGCTGTTTGAAAAAGGGTAAAAGTGGTAAATCGATGCCACCTTAATTAAGTTGGCCATTAACCAAATTATATTTGCCCTTTTATCATATCCGTTACATATCAACTAAATTGGCTCTTGTTAAATTAAATTGGAATGTTGGAGGTGGATCCAAGTGAGTCGTTGAGCATTTAATAAAGACAACTGTGTGGTCAATAAAGTGAATTGGTGTTCATGCCAAGGAATCAACCAATCAAATGGGAATGTTGAACCAATCAAATTAAATTGTTCCTCATTTCAATCTATCCGTCAACACACTCTCTCAATACAATTCGACCCTCATCCTTATTAAATCATCCCCCTCCCTCTCTCTCCTAGCCGAGCCGTACAGTCAAATAGGAGTAGAGCATTGGGAGTCCACGACAACAATTAATTGGATCGACCCCTTTTTCAACCAATCGCTGCATCATCCACTGTAATCGACCCTCCCAAGCAAGCCGTTAGCAATCAAATGTGAATCGATTGGGTCAAATAAAGTGAAGCATGGGAGTTTGGACAATATGTTACAGCTGTGGCACTCTAAATTAAGTGGGTCACCCCCCATCTCAAGCAAATCAACCCAATTTAATTAAACCGCAGTCTCACTCATAGCCGTGAGCAGTCAAAGAGAGCTGTTGGGCATTTGTCAGGTCAAAAGAACTGGCGTTGGACAAAGTGAAGGAAATAGCCATTGCATTCATTGGTCAAATCGAAACACCTTTGTGGTGATAATTTATTGTTAAAAATTGTTTATCATTGTAATGACTTAGTATCTGGGTTGTGGTTGACAAGTCAACAAATATTATTTTGAGAGAGGGGTTTTTACTAGCCATTACCAAGAAAGTTATATAAGGCTAGCCCCCTCCTCTCAAATGGTTGTGGTTGAACTATGAGATCATTATGCCATATCAATAAAGAACTTTTTCAGTGTACATTTTTGGATCAATTCTTCTATTTTTTCTTTTCTTGGTTTATGTTGTGAATGTCTTTAATAGAATAGACACAAGTTTTGTGGATTATCGCAAGGCTATTGGTTGGATCCACCGAGGGGCAACATTGTCACGTGGAAGGGGAGATCAAGGCGCTAGACCTCATCTCACCTTTGTTGGTATTGGGTGTTAATCGAATCCAAGAGTTGGACAGACCCTTCTTGGGGGTTCCTTCAGTAAGGAAACAATTCCATTTTGTACCGTAGTTGATCTAGTGGTTGGAGACCATCTACATAGAGGGAGCTTTCCTAGTGAAATCCGGTGGCTGGACCACTATTCTAGACTAGACTGGGGTGTGATTGTCGCCTAGACACTAATCCCTTCTCTAGTTCAAAGTGCATAGCCGACTTAAAGAGGGTTGTGATCTTGATCCAACGCCCTGGGAAGGTAAGGACGAGGTAACCCTCACTACAACCATCCATTTATTAAAAAAATCAATTAATCTCCTTTCCTTTTCCGCTTTATAAAAATAAAAATACCAAAATTATTTCCTAGCTTGTGCTTTAAATTTTATCTTCAAGAGCTAGCTAATCCTTGGGATTTATAATTCTAGATCTATTTTTTTCAAGGATATTTTGCCCTCTGGTTTTCTGCACTTAAATTTTTTATTTCACGAGGGTATTGTAAGGTATTTTGCAGATTTGCAGTTCACTACAGCGAACCCATCCACAGATCAGGCAAGAAACCTCATTTAGGGGTTTGAACAAGTAAGTATATTCCATTAGTAACCCTTGTTTTATTCCAGATCTGATTTCTCTTGATAGTCATTCAATTTCTGGGGAAAAAATAAGCATTTTCCATCCATCATACATCGTTATTCATCGCTGGAATAAATTTCTGGGTTTTGACCTTGGGGGGATTTGACCCCTATTTGCTACAAGTAGTTTCCAGATTGCTTGGAACTCCATTTTACTTGCAGATATGAAGTGTTGGGTTATTTTAACTATTCCTAACTTGTTGCCCAAGCTTACCCATCCATAGATCTATTGATCTAGTACGTTTTCACACTTTTGGGTGGCTTCAAACGGCAATTTGCTTGCTGGTTTTCTGTGTTTATTATATTTTGCAGATCTGAAAAGTGCAGTACAACAATATCTTTGTCCACTTTCAGCTACTTATCCAAGGGTAAATTATCGAATTCATCTTGTACTTGGTAAGGGTATTCATCACTCACTCCCTTGTTGTTATTAGAGCTAGATAATTAGAGGTTTTGACTGATTTTAATTTGCAGGTTTGCGTTTTTCTGCAGTTTATTTTATCATTTCAGATCAGTGAATCAAAAATTATTTCCTACCTTCACATTAGACATTCAAACTAGGCACTGGTCTACTTATCTTTAGGTGAAGATTTGTTTTATGTGTTCAGATTAGGGAAGCCTCCCATAGCTTTTAGTAGGAGTTGGCTTGAAGAATGGAGATTTGTGTCGAGGTGACAGTGGACACTTATCCTGTGTGGTACCACCTTTAGTGCCTTGAGAGGACCTTGATAAGACCGCTAAATCGGGCAGTAACAATGCTTAACAATGTTATTGTCTTCAGAAATTTGTAATCCCAATGCAAATGAATACAGGATAGACAATGTCAGCACTCATAAGGGAGTTTCTTAGCTCAAGCTGTAACGGTAACTAGCTTTCCATGCAACAACATCTTTGAATTAGCAAGAATACTCCACAATGCTACCATAGTGCTCCACTGTGCATTAGAGATGGGAAGTGGTTGCTACCACACCTGTGCTGAAAATTGAAATCAACTCGTTGGAACATCAAACCATCCTTGAGAGGAAGAAAGTAACCCTCAAACAACATAACAATATGCTCCTCTGTTTGGAAGTGCAAATAGGTAGATCAGGAGTGTGCTCTTGAGATAACCCTCGCAACGCTTCACCTAAAAACGTGGTTTTGAAGTGAGAATGTAACCCCAAGGAGTGCTCCTTTGCAACACTGCTTTGACCAATTTTTTAATAGGAACAAAAGGGTTTATACTATATAGTGGGAGTCACTGGAGTGTCTCCCACAATAAACCCTTGCCAGCACCAACAACATGCAAGCTAGCACTAGCTAAGTAACTTATGACTTAGCAAGGGTCGAGACATTTAGAGATGCACATGTGGGGGTCCTACACCTGGGGGATGCCTACTCTTTTAGCCTCATCACAATGGGCCAAATGGACTTAGTAGGAATTGAACCTTGGTGGGAGAGTTCAAAAACCTACCATTACCATTACTACTTTCAGCATTACCAGCTAATGGAAATATCTTTGTCGGTTGGTAAAGGTCTTCTTAATAACTCAAATGCCTGCAATTTCATATTATATGGCTTCTTTATGAACTATTCTCTCTATATTTGCTATCTAATATGCACAAAGTATTTATGTTATATAGTTATCCACTCTTTAGATGAAACTTTTGTATATCTCACCAAGAACCATTAGTGCATTTCTTGGTTGACTATACATATTACAAATCTATGTAATCAACATACTTGTCATTTCATTCAGGAACTAAAATTAGTGACATGATAACAAACATATAATGTGGAAATAGGCGGTTGTGGTTGAACTCTATTCATTTCCGTTTTCTTGTATTTCAAGGCTACAAAATTGTGCTAGTTAGAAACCTATTTTATGACCGTACCACGTAATGGGACATGTCCCTTAGATGCCTGTGTCCATACACTGCGTGTCGGACAAGTGACATGCTAGGACACGTGTTTTGCACATGTCCTAAAACAAGACATGTGCCAAATGCGTGCCCTAGACGTGTCCCAATGTGTTTGACACCAAGGCATGAAAAAGACCCGTTGGGATTCTTATAAAGCAGTTTTTCTTGATGAAGACAAAAATGTGTGATGTGTTTCTTGATGTTATGGGTTTGGACAACAATGTTGAGTTGGCATTAGCCAACTTGGATCTTAATGAACCAGTCCTAGAGTTGGTCACTTTTAATGATGTTGATCCTCTTGAGGGGTCATCCTCCACACCAATAGATGCAGACATTGGATTGGATATAGAGGAGGATGGAGGAGAGAGCAGTGCCAATGGTGGTGATTTTGATGATTTTGACATGGAGGAAGACTACTGATAGTGACGAGCTATGAGATTCTTCCATCTACCTTTCTAGTATCTACTCTATTTTGTATTTTCCATTAACATTCCCACCTATAGTATTATTGACTTAGTATCTATGTAATACATTTTGATTTTGATGACATCAAATGATTTAATGAGAAAACTACAGTTTATGGTTTTAAATTTTGAATTTCTCTTTTATGACATGTGTATTGAATATTTGAATTTCTTGTGTGTTTGATCATCATTGATGTAGTAACTAGTTGTATCAATATTTTGTAAATGTTCTATTTTCTAAAAAATTGGATCTTTATGCCTATATTTCATTTTTGT
>JASDQU011025376.1:3710-26799 GCA_032191745.1 Picea mariana | reverse complement strand
TCGAGGAGAGTATGAACCGTCGGATCACTCTATGTCGGGAACATATCGTGACCGTCGGATTGCCTAACTACAAATGCATACTAATGCATACTAAAGAAACACACTTTTACCTAACGACATATTAGACCAAGTAGATCTTAACTAACTCCTAAGTGTCTAAATATCCTAACAGATGGCGTGAACCCATATTCCCTCCAAAACACCAACTATTATGTTTGTCATGTAGTAGTGATCAATAAAAATATCTCCCCATGGTTGTTTGTGAAGAATGGACATCTTATGTTGGATCTTATAGTCTCTGGTAGAAGACAAGTGAAGAATATGGATGTCTACCTACAACCATTGGTACATGAATTGAAGGAATTATGGGAAGGGATAGATGTATACGATGTATCAAGACCCATCGCAACAGAGAGGAGTTTTATGTTGTTTGGCATATGTGCTTACACCACACATGATTATCCAGGCTTAGGAGTTTGCTCTGGTAATTAACATGTTTCTTGATTTGTTTATATACGTAACAATATTTATATGCATATTTAATTCATTGTGATTGATGTTTTATTCTTAAACGTTAACGTGCTATGTATACAATAATTTTGCAGGTCTTGTAACTAAAGGTTATCATGGATGTAAATGTTGTGGACCTTCTTTGAAGGCTAGGTGGTCCAACCACCTACGAAAGCCAATGTACAACTACTTGAGGGTATTCCTCCTAGAAGAACACCCTTATAGAAGAGCAACATTTGCTTTCATTGGTAAACCAAAGAGAACCCAAAGGCCTGCAATTATGACACCAATAGAATGGCTTAGAACATATGAGAGAGAGAAGGAGATTACAGAAACATTTGATTCAAATGGGGAGCCTATGTTCAATGATCTAGAATTCTTCGTGGGATGAAAAGGAAATATATCTTTTATGAGTTCCCATATTGGGAGCATCTTAAGATTGCCCACTTACTAGATCTCATGCATATATTTAAAAATGTTTCATTTTCTTTATGGAGGAACATGTCATCGAAAGAAAGTGACACATTGGTTGTGAGGAGAGATCTTATTTATTCAAAAACTAAAAAGAAACACTGGCCAAGACAAATAAGTAGAGGAGATGCTGGTCCCTCTTGGTCTTTCAAAGAAGGTGATGTCCCATGGATTTTGAAGAAAGAAGATCTTTCTTTGGAAAATGAAGTTATATTGGGTGTGAAGGTGCCTTATTTATATGTATCTTCCCTACGACGTTGCTTCATTGTGCGTCAAGACCATTTGTCGGGGTTGAAATCACATGACCATTTGAACGTCCTAAAGGTACGATGTATGTCAAAAATATGATTTTATTATTTGTAATTTTATTTTTATGCCATGGGATAAAACATAAATAATTTGTATGTGTTTACTTTGTAGTGTCATTATCCTATGCTCGTGCGTGAGTGTGTGAACCATGAATTCCCCCATGATCTAATGTGTGCCATATCTAAATTATCTACATTTGTACGTTGGATCACATCAAAGGAGATTCATATGGATAACATTCCACAGTGGTGTCAAGAGATAACTGAGATTGTTTGTATGTTTGAGAAGGAACTACTGCCGAGTTTCTTGGACTTGCAGGTTCATCTTCTAATTCACCTAATAGATGAGGTTGAATTAGTCAGGGTTGTCTCTTGTCGTTGGATGTTTTTTTTAGAGAGATACATGAAGAAATTGAAAGGATTTGTTCGTCAAAGGGAAAAACCCGAGGGGTCTATGGCAGAGGGGTACATATGATACGAGTCTTTCTATCATGCTAGTGAGTACATCAAGCAGATTGACAACACACCAGGTGCAGTCATTTGAGACGATGAAAGGGATGAAGAAAAAAGAGAAGGGAAACTTCCCCAAATGAATGGAAAAATGTGTTTAATAAAGAGCAAGTGACTTGTCGTTTGTCAAATTTGTACACAGTAACTATTCACACTGAACTTCATAATGTATATTTTGATCATGATCTCATATGTACTACATGTTGGTTTCATTTCATGAATACATCAACGAATTTAGAAATTGATGCCATAAAAAAATTCATTCTTTACAATTCAGAGGCAACACAACCGCGGATTGCATTGTACGAACAAAAGAGGAGGAAATAGGAAAGAATTTCAATGGTTGAATGGTAGAAGCATGCCTTATCCTGATCATTTAAAAGAAAATATGCCAATGATATGCCCCAGTAGTTGGGTTGTTGACCAAGTCATAGAGAAATATGGTGCATCTGGTCATTACCCGTGTGAAGAAGAGGATGCACTAAACATAGGGATTGGTTGCAGCAACTCGGTAATAATATATTTGTGTACATAATTTTTTACTTTGTAATGCACATTTGAATTGTAAGTACATCTATGTTATTTTATATTTTAATGGTCGAGTTATTAAACACATATGGACATTGTGATTTGTTCACTTTTTTATAGGTGCATTTGTTCCCATCTATGTGGGCATATGGACATCATTTTCGCCCAAAGGATGTCGATGATGGACACGTGACACAAGACTGCGGAGTGGAAGTCGAGTTCGACCAATCTAGTCGTGCTAGTCACCGCAATCAAAACACCATACAGGGGGAAGTTAGGTTACGTCGGAAAGATATAAGAGATCATTTGAGTGGACTTCTCTTCTTTCCAATGTGTTATTTTTAGGTGCAAGTGGTGGGACATCTTTGATCAGAATAATGTAAAGGAAGATCATGATAGTGGGATGATATGTATCAACTCTAAAAAGATGCGGGATAAAGCTAAGGAGCCTTATGTTTTCCCAAAACACTGCAACCAAGTGTTTTTTTACCCATATGTGTTGGATAGGGATTGGTGGTTTGTATTAAGACACACCCCTAGATCAAAACATATTTTTGAGAACAACAATGTTATCATGCCAAACAAGGAAGATAATTAGGGCGATGGCAACGAAGAGTGATATATTATACATGTTTTATTCTTTAATTACTTCTTTTATGTTTTCAAATCTATAGTGGATTTAATAATTTGATTATTAAAAGATAATGTTTTTAGTATTTAATATGAAATATGAAATATGAAATATTATTAATTTTTTTATTGGATGATATAATTAAATGTTATGTGTAAATGATATAAATATTTTTCCATTGTAAATCTAGATGATATTTGAACTTTTAGTATTTTAATTTTAACTTTTACTTAAAAAAATAATATATTATTATATTGTAAATATCAAATATTTTATATCATAATTTTAAAATGTATTTTTGTTACCCACCATTTCATATCATTACCATATCGTATTATATTGTATTAGTTTTTAATTTTAAGTTCATACATACTAATTAAGAGAACATTCAGAAATAAAATGAGCCTCTTAAGTGAGTTTTTCAAAAAAACATCATTGTCCTTAAATAACTAATATGTGTCCCTCTCTAAACCCATATAATAATATATACTTAGTTAATTTAGCAGTCAAGCAGGGCTTCCCTAATCCTTGGACGCAAAGCCTCATTGTTCCTATTTTTAAAAATGGGGATAGAAACATTCCCTCTAATTATAGGACCATTATGATTAGCCCGATTTTAGTCAAGCTTTATGGAATTATTTTGGAAAAGAAGATTAGCCTTTGGCTAGAAAGTCATGGTAAAAGAGCTAAAGGCCAAGCCGGGTTTAGGAGATATCATTCAACTACGAACTATCTTGTTACCTTTAGGATCATTGCAGAGGAATTCCGCAATACTAAAACCATTCTCTTTTGTTGTTTTGTTGACTTTAGAAAATCTTTTGGCATGGTTCCTAGGAAAAACCTTTGGAATAGGTTGGAAGAGATAAAAGTGCCTCTCGAGTTGAGGGTTGCTGCAATAAGGATGTATGAGAACGTTATTGCTAAGTTTAAAAACACTGATCGCTGGTCAAAAGAGATTAACTGCAATACTGGAGTCAAACAAAGTTGTCCCTTGCCCCCTACCCTTTTTGGCATATACATTGACAAGTTAGAAGATTGCTTGGAAAAAACAGGTTGTGTCGGCCCTACTCTCACTAGTGTAGTCATCAATCTTCTTCTTTATGCTGTTGATATCATTCTTATGGTAAGGAGTCCCCATGATCTTGAAAACCAACCAAGAATCCTCAAGGATTTTTGCTCCAATATGGGCATGACTAATAATATTGATAAGACTAAGGTTGTGATTATTAAATCCAATAAGATCACTTATGATACCTTCTTATATGACAACAACAACTTGGAGGAAGTGATTTCATACAAATATCTTGGAATTGTAGGCTTGAAAACAATTGTAAATCAAATGATCTTTGGAGTTGGGATAAGAAGAAACTCCTCTTTTGACTCTTGTTACACATGTTATTCTTTATGGATGTGAAGTTTGGGGCTGTAGTATCTCTCCTGAATCGTGGAGAAAAGATACATCAAATACAAAATAATTTTATAACCTATAATCTCAAAATTAAAGGAAATACGCCCTATCCCATCATCCTCTTAGAAACAAGCCTTTCCCCCATTGAGAGCCTGACTATGACTAGATACCTAATGTATAAGAACAAGGTAAACAACATGGAAGACAAGAGGCTTCCTAAAATTGCTTCATAATCGAGTCGTAACCACCATCAACTCAAGCGAGGATGGCATAAAGATGCCCGGTCTTGGCTAAACTATTGGGGAATCATGGAAGACACCAATTTGTTGAATAAATATGCTATTAAAAAAAACGTGAAATTGAAATTTAAGGAGAAAATGTGGTGTGATAAAGAGTTAGAGGAAAAAATAAAATTGAGGTATTATAAGGATGTAATCAACCCTAATCTAGAAGATCAAAATTATCTATCTATTTTGACAAGTGTAAAGAAAAAAATAAGCATTGCTAAGATAAGAACAAATTCTCACGAGCTCCATAGTAAGACTGGGCAGTGGTCAATTCATAAACACCATGGGATGAAAGAGTGTGTCACCTTTGTGACACTAAGAAGGTTGAAGATGAAAAGCACTTTCTCTTAGAATGTCTAGCCTATACCCATATTAGATCTCATTTTCAAAATATTTGTCACACTACCAACCTTCCTAATCTCTTAACTCAACAAAACTATGGTGATCTTGGAAAGCTTCTCTTAATGCTTTTCGAGCACATAAACAAAATTCTAAAGAATCGCAAGTAATCACTTACCCTCTTAAGGTTCGATAGACCAATTTGGCCTTAGTGGACGTTAATCATCATCATCATCATAATAAAAATATATATAATAATTAAAAATTGAATTAAACATGTAGATCATAACCATTTTTTATCCCTTATCTCCTATCTTTATCCCCTCTTTTTATTTGTGGGTAAGAAATTTTACGGCTGCTAATAGCTAATTGGATATAAATTTTATGGCTCCTAATAGCTAATTCAATTCTTAATATCGATTACAACTACAATGAACAACATGTAACATGTGATATTTTTATGTTTTTGTACATGTTTCTTGATTAAGTTTGACATTCATGCATCCTTGTAGTATAGTAAAAAACTGTTGAATTAGAGATTTTTAGACTTGTATTAATTATGGTAATATAAAAAAAATGACCAAATTACAATTAAGAGGAAGTTAAAATATCACAAAGATTTTATAAATGCTAATTGAACTTAACATAACTATTTTTAATTATTTATTATGAACTTATGAACAAAAACAATATTCTCGAAATGAGGACAAATTATCACATCGTACTTTCAAGTAAACTAGTTTGTAATATTGTGATACAAAGTAAGGTCGAAGTTTAATATAATTTACTTTTAACTTGCCCAAACTTTAATTAATAACATAAGACACATCTTTACTCATTTTTATAACTTATTTTCTTTTATTGGTTAAGTTTGATATTCATGCATCTTTATAGTATAGTAAAAAAACGTTGAATTAGAGATTTTGAGACTTGTATTAATTATAAGAATATAAAAAAATATGACCAAATTACAACTAAGAGCAAGTTAAAATATCACAAATATTTTATAAATGCAAATTGAGCTTATCATAACTATTTTTTATTGTTCATTATGAACTTATGAACAAAAACAATATTCTCGAAATGAGGACCAATTCTCACATCGTACTTTCAAGAAAACTAGTTTGTAAAATTGTAATACAAAGTAAGGTTGAAGATTAATATAGTTTACTTTTAACATGCCCAAACTTTAATTAATAACATAAGACATAACTTTACCCTTTTTTATAACTTATTTTCTTTTCTTGTTTAAGTTGGATATTCATGCATCCTTATAGTATAGTAAAAAAAAGTTGAATTAGAGATTTTGAGACTTGTATTAATTATGAGAATATAAAAAAATATGACCAAAATACAATTAAAAGGAAGTTAAAATATCACAAATATTTTATAAATGTTAATTGAGCTTATCATAACTATTTTTAATTGTTCATTATGAACTTATGAACAAAAGCAGTATTCTCGAAATGAGGACCAATTCTCACATCGTACTTTCAAGTAAACTAGTTTGTAAAATTGTCATACAAAGTAAGGTTGAAGATTAATATAATATACTTTTAACTTGCCCAAAATTTAATTAATAACATAAGACATATCTTTACCCTTTTTTATAACTCGTTTACTTTTCAAGACCTCTTAGCTACAAAAATATGATAAACTTGGTATTTTAGTTTGTAAAATCGTGATACAAAGTAAGGTTGAAGATTAATATAATTTAACATGACCTATCATCAACATCAACATGAACATATAAATTAAATACATCGACATCAACATCAACATATAAATTAAGTACATCAGCATGAACAAAAAAATATTATATATATGAACAAGTAAAATCACTGCTATAATGTACATATCTCCTCAACAATACAACTAATTGTTATAACTAAATATCTAATTGTGGTCTCTCGGGCGAAACATGTTGTGGAAGAATAGGTGATACGCCCTGCTCATCCGGGCGAGGTGAAGGAGGAGGAGGAGGTACTGAAGTGGAAGCGCAATCACCACCCTGATCAACATCACCACCATGATCTGCAACATCGCCATGATCACCTGCACCCTGATCGACATCAGCACCCGGAGGACGAGGAGGAGGTATTGAAGAAGAAGCGTTGCCATCACTCGAAAGAGGACTAGGAGGAGGTACTGAAGCAGAAGCGTTGCCATCACCACACTCATCATCTTCAGTGTTGGATGACGTGCCATCCCTCATCCCTACCAGTAACCTCGAAGCTCCAACGATATGATGTATAAGAGACATTATATCACGTGGCAAGTTCGTCCAGAGCTGCAAGAGATCAGGGTCAGCCTTGATGTCTCTCATCTGGATAGGGTGGACTCCCGCACCAACCAAAACTGCACTTAGTCTGTCACACACCTCCATCCTATATTTGAGATCTAGCCTACATCGCATGTCGGGTGGTATATGCGGTTGAGGACACTGACCCTCCGCAACCTCAGCCATATCCTTGTTTGCATTAGGTGGCGGGGGAGGAGGCATGCCCCCAACAAATGTGCCAACATCTGCAAAATATAACACAAGTTAATAATTAGTCAACAATTTAATTTAAAAATTTAATAAAATACGTTAAAGAACATGCTAGAATAAAATTTATTCGAATCAAGTAAGAAATCAAAATGAAAGTACAAGATTAATTTAAATCTTAGCTGAATCATCTGGTATTTCATCCGATGTGAAGAGGATGTTGCCAATCCATCTTCGTATAAGGGCACGACACCATCACGAAAACATGATCTACCTCATTGGATAATAGATCAAGTGCCTCCTTGGAAATCCTAGCTGGAAAATCAGGCATGCCCCTCTTGGGCATCGTCTCGCCCCACATGTGCATCCACACCTCGATCCTCGACCTAGGAGGCCGACGGAAAAAACTAAGTCTCATCTCTGGAAACCTCTTAAAAAACAAACAAAATAACTCTAAAGCAAATGGGAAGTTCGCCCCCCCATCTATCATAGCATGACATCTATCCAGTGCTATACAAAACTGCCTCAAGAAAATGACAGACCACCTAATAAGTCGTGGCCTTTGTACCAAAGAATCCACATAATATAAAAGCACGCAATTAATGCGCTGACCATCACCAATAAAGTGTGAAATGGTCGACAATAACAGTGAGAGGTACCTAATGTCCTCTGCACTGAATGAGGCGATCCATAATTGTCCACCAGCCACTTGAAAATAACTAGGAGAAGGTATATTGCGTGCAATATACCTATGAGAGTGGGCAAGATGACTCTCAGCTGCAACACCCACTGGGACATCAAAAAACTGGGGAAAATCCTCCCCTCCCCTAGATAGCCCAGTGATGAAATAAATATCCTCCTCAGTGGGATGATACCACTGATGAGGACCGACTCTGAATGTCTGTTGATGGGAATCCCAATGACGGATCAATTGCGCAAGAAAGGTGGAATTCCCCTTCAGGGATGTAGCCTCCTTGTAGTACTTGAGGAGGCCTACATTCCTCAAGAGGAGCCGCGTAGCTGCAGCACTAGGTTTAGGGTACAAATCCCTCTCCCTCTCTCTAGCCTCCCACTCCCAAACCATATTGTATTGGTCCAGTCTCTGTTGTTGCTCCTCCATGCACTGATATCTCTGCATAATTAACATATAAATTACATCAGCATCATACATAAAAAATAACTTTTTTTTTCAGTAAATGAGAAATTTATTTCAAAATATGCAAACATATTTTTTGTCAAAAAAAAAAATCTTTGATGCGTCTGCAAAATAGTAACGCACTACCCACGGTGCGCACACATATCTTACGCATTGCATGCAAAGTGAAATTTATTTTATCCAATACGTAGTAATTATCAAAGCATCAGGGCGCCCCATTGTGTAAGCACAGGTGCATTATATATCAAGAACGCACCATTATAACACTATCTATTTTCCACGGTGTGTTTATTAATATGTACGCACCGGTGTGTTACATATAAATGACGCATCACTCGAACAACTATCTATTTTAAACGGTGTGTATAGTATTATGAATGCGTCGGTGTGTTCCATATAACCAACGCACCGTTGAATGGAAACTATTTGTTTTCGTCGGTTCGTTCATAATAAACTCACCGTTGAATGGAAACTATTTATTTTCGTCGATGCGTTCATAATAAATGCATCGATGCATTGTTTCGGAACGCACAGGTGAAAATAAATAGTTTCCATTTACCGGTGCGTATAGTTTTATGAACGCACCGATGCATATATATAAAGGACACATCGTTTAGTTGTAACTATTCAATTTTAAATGGTGTGTATATTTTTATAAATGCACCGGTGTGTTCCCTATAACTAACACATTGTTGAAAAGAAACTATTTATTTATGCTGGTGCATTCACAATAAACACATCGGTGTGTTCATTATCAGCAACACACCGGTGCATTTATTCAACACACACGGATGAAAATAAATAACTTCCATTCTGCGTATAGATTTATGAAGGCATCGATGCATACATACAAACGATGCATCATTCAATGGAAACTATGTATTTTGGACGACACATCTGTTCAATGGAAACTATGTATTTTGGACGACACGTCTGTTACTTCAAATGCACCAGTGCATTTCGTAATACGACGCACCATCGAAAACTGACTATACATGATCAGTGTGCCCTGTAAAATTTACAGGGAACAGGGTGTGCGGTGCGAGCTTAAGGCTTGAATGCACCGTGCAAAAAAAATAAAATTGAAAAACAATGCAAATTTAACTCAATTTCAAAATTTAATCCGCTAAAAAGACAATGTACAAAGAAAGAATTTACCTGAACATTTTCTCGTTGAGGAGGCATCATTGGGACGTAGTGAAAAAAGTTAAATTTGCCCATCGTATGGCAAAATTGGAATCCCACGAACCGAGCACCGAACAGAAACAATGTAAGCAACGAAAGCACCAACGACAATGCGCTTTAGTTGGGAAAAGGAGGCATCGGTGCTTGAGAGCTTCTTTGCAACGGAAATGGTAAAAAAAAAAAATTACCGCCATTTTTTTTTAATTTAACCCTGTTTTGGTGTGCTCGCATTAAGCGCACCGGTGCGCACAACCGAAGATAGTGCACCGTTACTTTTTCAAATCATTGTGAGGGTGCACCATATGGAGTGCATCGGTGTGCCCTCAGGACAAATGTGCACCAGTGCACCCGTTGCATGTGCACCGAGCTCACGATCTTTTTATCGTCGATTTTTATTTAAACCATGTTCCGGTGTGCGTGGGTAAGTGCACCGGTGCTAATCAATGCAGATAACACACCGTTTCTTTTTAAAAACATGTGATGATGCCTCATATGGAACACACCGGTATGCCACCGGGACAAAGTCGCACCATTATTCATTTTAAAAAAAACACAGACTGTGGAGTTGTTTGTTGCACACCAGTGCTGCGAGGGGGACAACAACACACCGATATGCATTTTGGAAAAAACAAACACAAGACGACGAGCCTGAATGGGTGCACCAGTGCTTTCGATCTTCTTTTATATGATGCACATTGTAGTTTTATTTTTTTTTTAAATAAATCTGCAACGATGTACCATTGTCTATTAACATCGGTGCGTTTATGTATGTTGGCGCACCAGTGCAGTATATAAATGCACCATTAAAAAAATGTTCGCTAAAACATCCACCCACGCACCTCTGCTAGTGACCTTTGCTATAAACAGATTTTTAGGCTATTTTTATATGGTCTTCGGCAAAAACCTCCACTATAGGGTCTTTTCCTTGTAGTGGGACCCTGCAATTTTGTCCCACCACTTTCTTCAAACAGGAAACATGGAACACTGGATAGATTTTGGAAGTAGCAAGAAGGGCCAATTTGTAGGCCATTGAACCAATACGCTTGATGATCTGCTAGGGCTCATAAAACTTGGGTGGCAACTTGTGATGTCCCTGGGCTTTGAGAGATGTTTGCTTGTAAGGTTGGAGGCAGAGAAACACCTAATCACCATGATGAAAAACCCTTTTTGAACGATGTTGGTATGCCTGTTGTTTCATGTGATTTTGGGCCATGTGGAGGTTATCCTTCAAAGTCGCTTGGGTGGTTGTGCGACCTTGCAACAATGTATCAATAGATTGGACCTTTGAGGTGCCTAGAAGATAGGTAGTGACTGTAAGTGGGCGTTGGCCATACATTGCTTCATATGGGGTCATTTTAGTGGTTGTATCATAGGAAATATTGTACCACCATTCTGCAAAGGGGAGCCATTGCACCCACTGGTGTTGTTTGTCCAAAGAAAAACACTGCAAGTAGGTTTCCAAACATTTGTTGACCACTTCTATTTGGTTGTCAGATTGGGGGTGATATGTTGTGCTCGTGTTTAGCTGGGTGCCCTACAATTTAGATAGCTCTTGCCAAAATGTGTTGGTGAAAGTTCGGTCACGATCAAATACAATAGAGGTTGGCATGCCATGTAACTTGAAAATTTGATCAAGGAAAACTTGTGCGACTAGTGGAGGTGTGAAAGGGTGGGGTGTTGCACAAAAATGAGCATACTTGGAGAGACGATCAACCATCACCATGATGATGGACTTGTTCCCAGCTTTAGGAAGGCCTACTATAAAATTCATATAGATTTCTTTCCATGTAGAAGCTGGAATGGAAAGGGGTTGTAAGGTGCCTGGAGACTTGATAGTTTCACCTTTATGACGTTGGCACACCTCACATTTTGTGACAAAGTGAAGGATATCCTTCTTCATGCCTTCCCAGAAAAAAGAACAACGGGCACAAGCATATGTCTTTTGGAACCTTGAGTGACCCGCAATAGTTGATTAGTGCAACTCATTTAAGAGCCTCGGCTTGAGTGTTGAAGAGGGCGATAGAACCAGGTGATCCTTGTATTTGAGAATATTGTCCTTCCAAGTGTAGTAGATGGGCATATTAGGGTCCTCTAAAGGCGTTGAATTATCTTGGAGATAGTCGAGTGTGTTAGCCACTCTTGGCATACTTCTTTAATCCAATCAGGTATCGATATGGATAAGGAAAAGAGGGAGTCGTCCTCCTCGTGTTTTCTTGACAATGCATCTGCGACTATATTATCTTTGCCCTTTTTGTATATGATTTCACAACCATAACCCAACATTTTGGTCAACCATTTATTTTGTTTTGGGGAGGATATTCATTGCTCCAAAAAATATTTCAGACTATGGTGATTTGTTTTGATCTAGAAACGACGTCCCAAGAGATATGGTTGTCAAGTGTGCATCGCATGGATAATGGCCATCATTTCTTTTTAAAACATAGATCTGCCCAGATTGCAGCCACTCAACGCTTGGCTAGTAAAGGCCAAAGGTCGACCATCTAGTGTGAGTATTGCACCTATACCAATGCCAAAAGCATTTGATTCCACCACAAAGATTTTGTTGAAGTCAGGAGTTGTTAGGACAAGAGTAGTGCACATGGCCCTCTTTAATTATATAAAGGCTTGCTCAACAACATGTGTCCAATGAAATCCATTCCTCTTAAGGAGGTCGGTCAAGGGCTTAGCAATTTTTCCATAATGGTGGAAAAAATTCATGTAATATCTTGTGAGACCAAGAAAACCCCTTAGGCGCTTTAAGGTCGTGGGTTGCGGACACTCTTGCATAGCTTGTATCTTTTTGGGGTCCACTTTTACCCATTCGCGACTGACAATGTGTCCCAATTATTCCGCTTCACTCTCTCCAAATGAACATTTGGTCTTTTTGACAAACAATTGGTTGTCTTGCAACAAGTGAAGGACTTTGTCCACATGAAGAAGGTGGTTATCCCAAGTGCAACTGTAAATGAGGATGTCATGAAAGAAAACCAAGACAAACTTTTGAAGGTGAGGTTTCAATAGTTTATTCATGAGACTTTGAAAGGTGGATGGGGCATTGCAAAGGCCAAAAGGCATGACCGAGAATTCATAAAGTCCTTCATGAGTTATGAAATAAGTCTTCGGAATATCTGCCTCCTTCATCCAGATCTGGTGATAGCCGAAGCAAAGGTCTAATTTGGTGAATACACATACACCTTGGAGTTCATCCAACAGATCATCAATGACAAGAATGGGAAACTTATATTTGATGCTCAGTTTATTCAGGGCATGGAAATCATGGCACATGCGCCAAGTACCTTCTTTCTTTAAGACCATCACCACGAGTGAAGAATATGGGTTGGTACTAGGGCGAATTACCCCCATCCCCAGTAATTCATGTACCATATTTTCTATTTCATTTATTGAGCAAATGGAAATATGTAGGGACATACATTAGGGGGTTGACTACCCAGAAGGATAGGGATGTTGTGATCATGCTCACCCCGGAAAGGACGTAAGGTTGTGGGAACCTCAAAGGCCTTGGGGTACTTGTCCAAGATGAGTTGCAGGCTAGGAGGAACGACTCGAGAGGCCTGTTCAGTGACCTAGATGGCATTAAATTGAGCATTCACACCATGGTGGCCTTTCTTCAACAATTTTTCCATCCTGTGAGAGTTGATGATTTCAAGAGAGCCTTCTTAGAGACCTCAGAGGGTATAGGGGCGAGCGTCTTGGGTGAAGCTCATATATAATTCTTGATAATCCATTGTGATTGGCCCCATAGTGAGAAACCATTCCACTCCTAATACAATATCACAACCACACATGGCAATAGAGAACATATGGGTTTTCAGATGATAATCACCCATTTGGAGTTTGACATTCTCACAACAACCCCCACCCTTCATAATACCACCATTAGCGATGCGGATTTGAAAATTAGAAACAAGGTAGACAAAGCAATGGATCTCATCAGTAAGCTTGTGATGAAGAAAATTATGGGTGCTACCACTATCAATCAATACCACCACCAACCTATGTTTGATGTATCCCTTGATCTTCAATGTTTGCAGGGCCGAAATACCCGAGAGTACATAAAGCAATTTGATGGGTTCCTCTGGTTCCATAGGGGTTACTACTGGAGCTTCGATATGATCGCTTAGTTGAGACTCCTCTGGGTCAGAAGCCTCATCTGATGGGATATCTTCATAGGGAGAGGAAGCCGATGCATTAATTTGGAGGAACTTTTGTTCTCTACATTTATGCCATGGGGAATACTTTTCATCACAATAGTAGCAAAGTCCTTGCTTGCGATGTTCCACCATTTCTGTCAAAGATACCTTTTGGACCTTCAAGGTTTGTGTCGGATTTGGGTTAGCCCCAGGGCAAGGGCAGTTGGGGAATGTAGCCTTTGGGGTTGGAGCCTGAAGGATGACCTTTGCGTCATGTGCTAATTGACATGCCTGCAACCAGGTAGTAGGATGATGCATGCTCACATGAGCCCTTATGGCTTCCTTTAAGCCACTGATAAAACATTCAAGGTAGAATTCATCAGATAAGCCCTTGGTTCGGATATCCAACTGTTCAAATGTCATGATGAAGTCTTTAACTAATCAAGTTTGGCACAACTTAGAGAGCTTGCCCCAAAAAAGTGATTCCTGATCAAAACGAGCACAAATTGCTTTAGTGAACACGTTCCAAGTGGGTAGTCCTGGATAACATTTCTTATGCCAGTACCACCACTGCCATCAGTGTTGATCCAAATACAAAACCTTTACATGGAGTTTGGTCTAATCATCTTGAATACCATGAAGGGAAAATTATTGTTCCATTTGAGAAACCCACCTAGTGGGGTTGGAACCATCAAATTATGCATGTCAACTTTGGGCACCTTATTCTAAGAAGGTGGAGAACCCCAAGGGGAGTGGAACCAGTGAGTATACTCATAATGGGGAGACTGAGGGTCCTCGGGATTAGGCTCAACATTCTTACTCTTGACGAGTTGCTCTAGAACGTGGAATTGCTTATCAAGGGCATTTTGTAAGGTTGTGTTCATGGAGGCCATTTTCTGTTCTAGGTTTGACACCTTGTCCTCCAAGGTTTCTTGGGACTAAGAGCGGGTGGTAGGCATGGTAGAGGCTTAAGTGGTAGAGGAGGTGCGGGACAAAAATATGGGCCTAAAATTGATAGGTACCCAAGTGATCAAGACAAAGAGAGGAATCCAATGGGATAGGTCGCAAATAAGGGCGTCTCAGAAAGGGTTGGGTCCGCCTAAAAAAATACTTAAAAATGAAGGGTACCACTGCGATCAAAATGAAAAGAGGAATCCAATGGACCAAGTCTCAAAGAAGGGTGCAGCCTGGCCCCAAACCTTTTTTTTTTACTTATGCGGAGTTATACTCCAATCTAAATAATAATGTAGTGACGAAATGGCCAAATGCTTAACATGAAGAAATGTGTAGGAATTTCGCAACCAAAATGCAGGAGACACAGTTTCACGACAATAGATCTTGTCTGTTTTGTTTATGTTTTTGTCCCAAGGGTTAGGATATTGAAGGTTTCTACAGACAAGGGTTTTCCCCGTGCTATAACTGTCTGATATACGTGCGGGTCCAACCATAGTACTCAGCCCAATATCTCAACGCACCAACTAAGGAAGCTAGACCATGTCCTTAGCCGTACTACCTGACTACCTAGGTACTAGAGAGTATCTTCCTGAGTGTTGTTCTCATTGGCACTATAACAGTCAAGTAGTTGATTGGTTTATCTATAAAGGGCATCATGATATCTAGGTCGATCCGTATACAGGTGTTGTCTGATGCGTTACCACTCGAAGGGGTACCAATAGGGGTTACAAGGGTGGCCAACAATGTGCGCTTAAGTTCCACTTGTAGTTCTTGTGTGTATGAGTCCCCAACTGCGGGTTTATGCATGGAACAAGAGATCTCTGTAGCTTAAAGATGTTGGAATACGTCTCTACCCTGAAAAATTTACCCCAAAAGTTCTACCTAGGAAGGAGCTCTGATACTACTTGCAATATACCAGATGAATAATAGTATGTTGAACATAAATATTTAACAAGCAACAATGGAACAACAAGATTATAGCTAGAACAATACAAGAACAACACTAGAAAGAGCACCTTTATTAGAGATAGCAATGTTCACCTGCCTCTTCGAGGGGGCAACCTCCAACAGAGTAGAGCTCTATTACAATAATCTCCAAGACAAAATATCCAATGCCTCCTACTCTTATTTATACTAATTCTACCTTCTAAGGAAACTTCTAGAGGAAGATCTTTCTAGAAGCAGAAGCTTCTATTAGGTCTTCTTACATCGACTTATTCTCCTTTATTTATTATGCCTTATTAATTAATGTTGACCTTTATTACATAGAAAAAATATCCTACTAACTAATGACCAATGGAGAGGGGTTAGGATCAGATCCTAACACATGATTCTACTTTATAGATCGTGCGGGGAAAAAGATTGCTCCCAATTTTTAGATGAATGGATTCTATTAGCTTACGCAATAGCCATGCAGGGGAAGAGGTTTAATCAAGGAGCCATAATCTCCAAACAACTTAGCACCGTAATTGAACAAACCCATAACCCCGAGCCAGGTGTGGTACCCTCATTTCACATGACTTCTTATTTGTTTGATGTGGTATGTGCAAAGAATGTATTTCCTGGATTGTCCCTCAGTTGGCAGATCTCAGAGCCCCCTATTCATGTATATTTCAACAACTTATGAGAGAATAAATACAAAAGGTCGCATTCTTTGATTTGTGATTTCTTTATAGTAAATTTGTGTACTCTCATTTTCGGATGAGAATGCCTTAGGTTCTCCAAGCAGGCCAAGAAGATCCTTAGGGATATAGAAAATTGGTATTTTTAGGAGAAGCATACATATCTTCAAATTTATGGAGCAACCTATCCACCTCATATATTGCCAACCTATGTCCCAAACATATTAGTAATCGGTAAAATTTGTTATCAGTCTATTATGCAAGGTTTTGGTGAAAGATAAGAAAATAATATTCATACCATACAACTTTCAAATTGGATATTATTCTATCAGGGATGCCAAGCAAGCCAAGCAAGAAGGACAAATACAACTTGAATACATATTCGAAACTAACGGTTATAGGAGGCATGATCCCAAAGGATTAATGCTCAAACATATTGAACATGTATCGATTAGTTGGCCTTATGCACGTGAAAAGTGGTAGGAAGAGCTTTTCACCGAGAGTGCACAAGATTGGTAAGAGGTTGAGAAAAGGAAAGCCAATCCAAATGTCATTATTTTTTGCTCTTTGTCACTGGAGGAGCAAATAAAAATAATAATACAAGGAGCTACTTCAAGCAAGGAAGTAGAGGAAGCAAGGCTAAAAGAAGAATCTGAGTGTAAAGCCATTAAAGAGGAACAAGATAGGATTCTTAAAGAATAAGAACTCTAGTGAAAGACTGAATAGGAGTTGAAGAAGAAGCAGGAGGAAGACGTTGTGCAAGAATTGCTCGCCCAACAAAGGTGAGAAGAAAAACAAAGAAAAGGGGATTTGTTAGAAGGAAAATGAATAGAAAGCCAACCAAGATCTAGAAGAATAGAGAATATTAGCAGAGGAATTGGCAAAACAACAAAAGAAATATCATATTGAACAAGCACAAAAGGAAGAGCTTAAACATATAGAAAAAAAAATGGAGGAAAAAAAGGAATTTGGAACAAGAAAAATTAGAGACAACTCTTAAGCCTATTGATGTGATTGATTTAACTAAAGAGGAAGAAGAAGTGGTGAAGATAGGTGTCCCCATAATGAATAAAATCTTACCTGCTACTGAAAATCCTACTTGGGGCCTAATTGAAGATAGGGCTACACAAGAGAATAAAGAGGATATTGCATTTGATACCCATGATCTAAAAGAGGATACCACATAATCAGTTGATGGCTAGCCTGAGGATCATATTGAAATTCCCACTAAGGGGGTCATCGATCCTCAGGTTGCAAAAGAAACTTCAAAGTCTCGAGATAACCAACAAACCCAATCAGTTGGGAAAGATCAAGGTACCCAAGAAGCTCCATATACAATCTTGGAGCAACAAGAAAAATAAGAGAAGTATTCTACACAAGGACAAACCTTGCAAGAAACCCAATCAATGGGAAAGGTCAAGAAACCCAATTAGTTTAAACCCAACTAGTTAGTAAAGCTCAAGAAGCCCAACCCATTAAAAAAAGTCAAGAAACCATGATGGAACAATTGCACACTCCCAGGAGTTTGAAGAACATACTATCTTGGGGAGATCAACCCATACCCTAGCTAGTTGATGAAGTTATAGATTTGGAATCTCTTTCTCACGATCGAAATAGGAAATTGATCATTAGAAGATCACAAAAGAAGCGAAAGCTCGCTATGGGTAGTGTCATAGTTTGCACCTTTGAGGGAATTATATTGGATGCAAAAAAGGTTTGGATTAGTGAATTAGTATATGCAAGTATTACCATTTCACATGCCTTGTTATACAAGGATATGGAAGAAGAAAATGAGCTAGAAGATGCAAGAAAAGAATCAACATCTTTCCAACATAAGGTTCATTACTACTAGGAAACCGATGGTGCTTCTAATTTTTTTAAAGACATCCTTGAAGAGCACAACAAACACTAGCAAATCCGAGACACGTTTCTGAAAAAAGGTGGTTGAATTTCAAGAGGAAACATCGTTGCTTACTATACCACGCAAATAAGTACTCAAGTGTAGTGAAAATGGTGCCAGAGCCTTAAACCAATTTGAATTCATCAAATAAATCCAAAAGGATCAAGGAGAGGGGGACCATGGAATCAATATTTTAATAGATGATAATATATCTATAATGCATTTAGTAGCACAATACTGGGCATATATCGTTGAGGAGCCAAAGAATCAGATGGTAGAGGAATGGCGCTCTTGCCATAGAATGTGGGAACAGATCAACCATTCGATGATTCACCTCTAACCCCCAACATTCAAGTCACCTGAAAATTTTCAGACGATTGAAGAAGTATCGACAAGATTCAAGTGAACCACCGATGAGTATCAGGGTGATGTCAAGAAGATAACTGCAGTTGAATGCGACCATATGCAGAGATTTGCAGTTGATGCAATCAGAACTGTCGGTAAACTGGAGCAACTAACGCCCAAAATAGAAGGTTGCATTTGGTGCTATAGAGAAAGCAGAGAAAACCCGAGTATCCCAATGGACTAGCATAGGTTTCCCTACAACTAGAGGTGTGCCGATTTGTTCACCTCGACTCACTTTTAGTCTAGAAATTTCTTAGTTTTTATTTTTGCCGAAGATACTATTTTTGGCAATTATAATGCTAATAAATGGGGGATCGACCTCTCGAGAGGGGGCTTTTGGTTGGAATATTTTTTTTTGGAATATAATTAGATAACTGTTTTTAAAAGTTTAATTCAAAAGCTCTATAGGAGCCAAGGATTTTTGTTGGATTTTTGTGTACGTTTACTTGTCTTGTGGATTACTCTGTGACTGATTGATATGTCATATGCATCTAGTAAGAATTTATGATTACAGTTAAGAATATCTTTATGCATGGATTAATTTTTAGAATGTTCAGTAAATACTTGTTAAAATTTGGTGTGTGAGCTATCATAGAATTATTTCTCTCTATCTCACAATTCAAGTTCTCCATTTCTGTTGCTATTTGCATGTTTCTCTAAGATGGTATGACATACTATATTCCTAATGGAATTATTTTAAAGGTATATACAATATTAAGGAAATTCTCATTTTTTTATATTTATTGTCATGCTTGGTTATCTTAAAGATGAGATTCTCTTTTTATAAAATAGATAACTTTTTCCCTTTTGCATATAGGTAGACAACTAAAAACAAGAAAATAATAAAGAATATTTCAAACCATTAAATTCCATCAAAATGGTTGTTGGGCCAAAACCAGAGGATCACTTCAAGCCAAACATGGAGGAGTTTAATTGGGCCTTGTCCTTAGGTTTGATCCCTACTGTTGAGTCTAGGGAATCCAACACCCTCAACAACCATCTCCAAACATCAAGGTAAAGAAACGAGAGTGAGATAAAAACAAGACAACACTAGCTCCACATCTTCGAGGAATACCTTAACATGCTCCATCGAAGAACCCCCATGCTTCATTATGATTTATCAATGGTTCTTTCAGGATCCCAAGAGCCTTTGGCTTTTATATCTTTGCAACCTTCTTTAAAGGAAATTATAATTTTGTGTGCTTCTACAACATACTCTCTACCTTTTTCTTCGAAAGTCCACTTATTCTTGATCATCCATAACCCCCACAAAATATAGAAAGGAAGGGCTCAAAACTGAATAAGTGAAGGGTCTGCAAACCAAGTCTCAAAACACTGAATTAGGGTCCCAAAACTCCATTGTCCTGGACAATTTAAATGTTGGAGAACATATTATCGTACATAAATAACATGTGAACAAGTAATAAAGAGGCGATCCACAAATTCACCTTTGTAATTGCAAAGAATACAACAATTTGGACCCTACCAATAGCTCTTTTGTCCATTGTCCCATGTTAGAATTTTGCTTAATAGAGCTAACCAAGAGAAGATTCTAATTTCCAGGGGACAATAAATCTTCTAGATACATACCCACCACCAATGTTTTCTCTTGTCAAATCCATGTAGGATAAAGCCTCATGACCTAACTTTGTTGTAAGGGTACATGTGGCATTATTCTAAGACCATGTTATTTCATCCTCTGAATCATGTAAATTAATAACATTGTAACATAGTAATGAGGTGTACTAAGTCCATTCAACTGCTAAAGCTCCCTGCAAGTCGATATCTCTTGTTGTTAACCAATTTTTAAACCATCTTTCAGGGACACCTTGAACCCCAACATTGACCAACACTTACACACCTTTTGAGTGTAGAATCAATTTCAACTCTTCTGATAAACGCAAATCCCCTGAAATTCCCACCCAAGGATCTTCTATTATGAGCCTATTTCCCTTACCAATTTTATAGGCCACCCATCTACCTAAGACTAGAAATGGTCGGACCCGAGCTTTCCATACATTTGAAACTCCTTTGAGAGATTTATATTCAATTCTAATCCAATTCTAAGCCGTTAATCCTTTGATCTCATCAACTTCTCCCAAAGACCATCATTGGACAAAAGCCTCCACAAACTTTTAGCTGCTAAAGCTTGCCCAAACTTAAAAGGACTAGGTGTTTTTTCATTCTTCTTCTTAATTTGTAGTAAGATTGGACAATGATCAAAAGCTCCACCCACCCTGACCCACGATTGATAATGTTCAATTTTTTCTATCAATTTTTTTGCCATGAAAAACCTATCTAATCTTTTCAATATGCTTGAGATTCCTCCTTAGCATTCCTCCAAGTCGATACTATTTGCACACGTTCAATATCAATTAACTTTGCTTCTTCAAAAAATGAACAAAATATTGCACCAATGGATCATGTGTAGCCGAAGCCCCCCAAATCTCTATGGATGACATGGTCAAGTTAATATCTCATGCAAGAATTAGTTTGTCACCTTGCAAAATCTCCCGATCCTTGAGAGACTCCCAGAATGGCCTTTAGTCAGAATAAGGCCCATACAGATTGAAGAACTTGAAGACTTTTCCCAAATCCTTTGCATCTCCTTCTAGCAAAATACATGTTGAAATGAAACGCATATAAACAACATTAATGCTATGGTTCCAAGCTATTAAAAGACCACTTGAAAAAACATTAACATCTAGACAACTAAAATTAAAATTTTTTAAAAAAGAGGACATGACCTCAATTACTTTGGTCCTTAGACACATCATTTCTTGCAGCATAATGACATCTGGACTATACACAATAAACAATCTTTTGAGGGATAGACGTTTTGAGGCACCCCCTACCCCTCACACATTTAAAGAAAGAACAATCATGACATAACCTTGGACAAGGGTTTGCCTTCTTTAAGAGCCCTATCAATGATTAGTTGTTTTCCTTCTTGGACTTTCCGATAAGCTTTTGACTTTGCTTTGGAGATATTATATTTTTGACCAACTTGTGACGACAACTTTGGYATGGTAGCTAACCYTCCTTCAACAATTCCTTTCTCTTCACCTCCGACCGATTTCCTTGACCTAAGTTGGTAACTAGACACAACTAGGCTCTTTTTCTTTGRCTTGCGATGAGAAGTARCTTGATTACCATACCCAGTCTCTGAAGAGGAGGTTCCTACTTCGTTACTCAATAAAACATCTAGGGTTACATTGTAATTTACAATCTTAAACGACTCAACTAACTTCGAAAAGCTTCCATAATTTCTAGAGGCTGACAAATCGAGAGTGATAAGACTTTCTATTGTAGGCAAAGGAGTTGCTACCGAGGAAGACTTACCTAGATCCAACTCTAACTTTCTATCATCGTTAGATTCTATCGATCTGGATCAAGTAGATTCTTAACCTCTGAATCAAAAACCTCTTGAGATTTCAAATCTTTGATTACTAGATGAGACTGTTCGCTTATGCAAACTKGAGCTTGAAYTRGTGCCACARTAACYGCAACCTTGGATTACTTAATCCATATTTTCTSACGATCAACACYTTTCTTTTGTCGAGGACACTCATGCCATAAATGGCCCACTTCATKGCAATYTRAACACCRAAAGGGTAGCTTCYAATAGTCCAAAKTCCAAATGRATACACCTAAACCCCATTCSATCTCCATTTTTTCCAACATTCCCATAGACAKATCYRATTCAACAAGAACTCTTGCTATTCTTTTATACTCAAGATTTAGAAAATCTTTATCCAAGGCTACAAACTTCCCCAACTTATTTGTAATATCTTYTAGGGATGCTTTTGACCATAACTCAAGAGGAAAATYGAGTWATAAAACCCATACATGTTGAACTACAAAGGGTTTAGACCAGGGATCAAAACYTAGCRACCAAYGTTTGAGGACTAGGCTTGATGAACCCCAAAACCAAAATTATGACAAAATCTTCTCCAAATCAGAGCTTGAGTTAAATTCGAAGCACAACTAACCCTTTAACAATATATAAAACCACACGATGCATCTTAGCACTGACTTCCATTTCGTATATAGCCATTGCAACAAAGAAACTCTTGAAACTACTTTTCCCATGAACTTCTCGACTAATGCTTGTGCTGGTAGGGTTTCAAATTTTTCCATGCCCACATCTAGGCCTAAAACCATTTTAACTCTGTCTGATTTTGCCTTGATGCATTTGAGTTTTCCATGATTGCAAGCAAACAAAGGAGTCTCCTA
>JASDQU011025375.1:37702-50334 GCA_032191745.1 Picea mariana | reverse complement strand
TGTCCAGGAATTATTGAAGGAAAATGAAAAATATCAAGACGTCGAAAGTGGCCGCATAAAAAAGGTATGACAGGTGTTTTGAGAAATAACACCGAGGACGGTGTTCCTTTAAGGGGGGGGGAATTGTAACACCCTGTTTCCGCCAAATTTGTAATTAATCCTAATACAGAAATTACCATGCTAAAGCATGATGAAAATGTGAATGTATGATGTGAAGGGACCTTATGAAGAAGGTCAATAAATGTAAATAACATTATGAATTTATATTATAGAACTGCTGAGAGGGGATGTGTAGAAAAAGAGACCATGATGGCAGTCGAAGGCACCTGAAAAGGTGGCGTTAACTTCCATCGAGAATTAAATACCGTATTTGGACTCCACTGGCCCAGAGAACCAAAAGCGGCTCGCTGGCCCTGAAAATTAATGGCTCATAGACTAGTAGGCGGATGGCTTGATGAGCGATGGGATGGTAAACCGCCCATCCGTAGAGCCGTCAGGCCTGATCAGTGCGAGGGAAATCATTCCACACGCAACCTCGCGAGAGGATAAGGCGTATGGTAGAGACTATTAAGAGGGCAGACGCGAGGGGAACTCTGGCTTTTTGCAGAGTGGGTGATAGTAGAGAGGATGGATTGCAACCTTCGCTCCTGGTCACTGGCAGACAGAGAGACGTCGTCACAGAGCATCGTGGTCTCAGCTCGGGGGTGGCTAGTGGTAAATCCACTGGGAGTCGCTATGCCTATGGCTGGGTGGAAACGAGCACCCCTCTCAGCAGTTGCACCCAATTCTGAAGTTATTTCTGACAAGTGTTTGTTCACATTACCTCTTGAAATTCATATGCTGACATATATGCTCATAAACTGTGAAATGGTGAACAATTATATTATAAGAATGTCTGTGTAGTGTTTTGATAAGAGATGATACATATTTATATATATATACTTATAATAGAAATGCCCCGCGTAGCTTATGTTGATAAATGGATTCAATTGTGTGTGAGCTGAACCAAGTCAGATCTCCAGCCCATCCTTGGAAGTTCGTTTCCCTTTGTCTGTTTCCAGGAATGCCTCGGAATAGATCTCATCGTCGAGATTTTCCCTCCTTAGAAAGGTTCACAAAGAACCCAGGAAAGGGACTTGAATGGGAAAGTCTTAATAACCCTGTACGAGGAGGAATGACCCTCTTAATGTTCCGAGGTAGTAGCGTAGGGATGAGTAACCAATCGACGGATGAGATCTTGTCAGAAGACCCATGGTCATTCACGACTATCAGATTGATGGAAGTAGTAAGAGTGTTACGCCTCTTGTTTCTTTTCCACCCATCTTCGTAAACAGCGAGGAAATTGGGATCGTAGTTTCCCCAAGGTCCATGAGAAAATTTGGACCGTTGATATTTCCACATCCATGAAGTAGTGGAAGAGTGCGTGAGGTGGAGCAAGTCTCATTCGTTAGATATTGAGCAGACACCCGTCAGCCGTTGTATCAGGAGAAGATTCCTAGAGCTTAAGTCTCTGAAGTGTGCGCAGAAGAACATATCTGGGCTGTCAGATCTGGGAAAATTACCCGACACTCGTCAGATTGAACAGAAGTGGCTTGAGGTTTAGCCATCAGGAGATCGGCACTCGGGAAATCAGGATCCTATAGGTCGTAAGAAATGAGACATCACAAGTCTCGAGATCCCAATAAGGATCTGGACCGTCCATTGGTAGAGGACATGTGGCGGAGATCAAGCACCATCAGTGTTCAGTGTATCGGAGAAGTTCCAGGCGAAAACACCAACAAAATCCGAGCTGTCCGTTCAGAGGGACAGGTATCAGAAATCTAACGAGAGTCGGAGAGTTGGGAAGTCGACATTTCTAAGGTCGCAGGAATCAGGACAACGAAAGTTCTGAAGTCCCGACATAATTGGGACCGTCCATTTGGAGGGATACGTGTCAGAATATCCCGGAAGTCGGGGATCGGAGAATTGGAGTTTTCGAAAGTAAGAAACTCTCACACATTGGAATTGCGAATCGCGATATCCCGATGGGAGAGCCATGTGGGCCACCGCGGGAGATAGTGGAGGACAGGTGTTACCATATCGGGGTTCAGGACTTGGAGAGTTCCGTGAACTAGTGCAACGGGAATTGTGATATCCCGATACGTGAATTTCTCGATTTGTCACAGGAGTGAGGGTCACAGTGGAGGACAGGTGTCGTGCGCATATCCGTATCGGCATATCGGGAGTCGGGGATCCACGAGGTAAGTTGCATTCGACAGTGAAAACCATGAAATCCCGATGGGAAGTTATACGGCTACATTCATATGGTAAGTGGTCACATGGACCATAGTATAGCCAAGAAGGCTAGCCAGAGTAAAGGCGCATCGGGATTCAGAGGATCGAGAGTCCAGAGGACTTGTGCATCGTGACACTGAAGGGCGTGAAACCCCGACGTGATTAAAGGCTGTGGTCTTGTGAAGGTTGTGGTCACATTGACCAGGGCTTAGCCTGGAGAGCCAATACGCTAGGGGCATACCGGGGATCGGAGAATCGCGAGTTCTGAGGAGTCGTGAATTGCGACATTGGAAACCCCAAAACTCCGATAGTTGTAGCCTCGAAAGGAGGTAAAGCCACAGTCATAGGGTTCGAGGCCTATAGTTAGGAGGGCTAATGCAAAAAGGGTGCGTCGGGAATCGGGGAATCACAAATTCAATATGCTTATGCACTTCGATATTAAAAAGCCCAAAACCCCGATGAAAGGAAAAACCATAAGGCTGAGTTCTTGGGTACACGGTCGTGTGGACTAGGAGCCTAGACAGGGAGGGGATAAGGCCAAAAAGGAGTTCATCGACCATCGGAAATTACAGAGTACAAGAACCCTTGACTGCGGGAGAAACAAAACCCCAATAACCTAAATTTAGGATTAGGGAAGACTACGGTCTAGGTGAAGGAAGCCATATAGGTAAATGAAAGACTCATGGACTGGGTTTGGCATTTTGCGGCTACAAGCTTTGAGGATTCTCATTATTGAGAACTAAACAATTTTTTTTTTTTAAATTTGGATAGTGGGTATGTTACAAGGTAGAAGCCACACACATGAATTCATGTTGGGGAAGCAGGATGTGACCAAGGTAAATTCGAGGTGGGAACTATTTTTCATGCTTAGGTAGAATTCTTGCCTTGGTTTCAACTTGGAAACATCTTAAAAGGACAAAAGGAAGTAAATGGGCTTGGAAAAAGGTTTCATTGAAAACGAAGGTGCAACACACCCTATATAAAGGAACCCATACATGGGGCACTATGATCCCTTTTATGTCATGAACCACATGCCCAAGAGTATTTCCCCCATCCATGTCACTTTTTCCACATGTTTTACATAGGATATTTCTTGGAAAACACTCCTAAACTTGAGGCACGATTCGCCCAATAGGTCTCTCTATCAACCCTCCCATACGTAAACTTGGAAAATTTCAAAGGGTCTTTGAGGACTTGTTTATTTTGATGAGGTAGTTGGATGTACATGCTTATATGGATATTTTATTGATTTTATTTACCCATCATGATGCATTTGACTTGAGATCCTTGGAGGGTGTATTCATTGTCTTTGCAGGACCTAGTTGGTGGATAGATTTGGAAGAACAATCCTACCTTGGGATTCCTTGGGGCTTGAAGCCCAAAAGTTGGATACCATGTCCCACACACCAAATGATGATTTTCGTATTTGGAGTCTTGAGGAGATACCATGAAAGAAATAACCCAACCCTTATTTGTCCCAAAAATTTCCTCTTGAGGACAAAACGTCACTTTTGAGGAGGCTTATGTCACCCTAGGGATAACACTTGTGGTGGTGGTGTTTTTTATTGAAAATTGACATCTTTGGATGGAGAGGGGAAGCTTGAGGACACTATAGATTGAGAGGGAAGGCTATGGAGGCCCAATGTTCTATATTCAAGCTGAACAAGTTTCTAAAGGTGCCAAAACATTGCCCAAAAGGGGTGATGTCATGCTTCTTTAGGGTTCCTTATGTGTATTTTATGTTTAAATTTGAATTTACTATTGTAAAGGGAAAAAGTAACGATTGTTGTCCCCTTCCTTTCTAGTTTACCATAAAATTAAGTGGACAAACAATTGTAGAATGATTTGTATAAATAGAGATCATTTGATTTCATTTTCGCATCATAACTCTCCCATCTTGGAGAGGATTCTTAGCTGAAATTTGTGCCCGACATGGGAAATTTTGTCTATCTGTCTTGCTACTATCTTTTTCTATGGTTTTCTTTGGTTACTGGATGAATAAGTAATGCAATATCTTTATTGGAGGTTATTTCTTTCTTTTATGGTAGATTTCCTTGGTTAAAAGGAGTTTATCTTGTTAATGCTTAGACTAGGTAAGGAATCTTTCCTGTTATTACTTATTTTATTGGTCACATGGTTAATTTGGTAAGATTTTGGGGAGTATAAGGGAATTCAACCACACTAAGCCCATCACATTTGTCTTGGAATAATTTTTTTCATAAAGGAATACTAGGAGGAGTAAAATGGTTTAGACCCTCCTAGGGTTTTCCTTAGCTAGTCTTGCTTCCCTTGAGGAGTAAAAGAGATTACACCCCCAAGGAAGTAGAAAAAATATCTCTTTATTTTTTAAATACTCCAAAACACAATATTTTAAGGCTCTAATCTCTTGCATTGGAGAAATAAAATCATTGCATTGAGATACATAGAATTACAAGATATCAAAATTGTTTAAGTTGGAATATTTTCTACAGGTTATAAGATTTCTTGTTCCCTAAGGGAATCCTCTTTTAGCCAAGGATTTCATTCGTGCAATAAATTTAATGCTACAACCATTAGGGCCACAACAAACTTCACTTTATTTCATCATTTACTCACTTTTCAACCGTGGAAATTGACTTATAAACCTAGATTATTGTTCTACTTGTTATGGGTTATATTTTTATGGTTTACTTGTTTATTTATATGGATGGAACATGATTCTATAGAAAAAAAATTCTACATCCATAAGTCTTCCCTAAAAATTTGTTGATAACTTCAATTGGAAGCCCTAATTTACCATCAAAGTTCATGCTTAAGTATTGGAAAGTTATGTATTATTTTAGTACTTCATTGTCCAATAATTATTTGACAATTTTGATGGTTAAATATGCAGTAACTATCTATATTACTTGCTGATATATATTTATGTTGACTACTAGAAATAGGGACAACAAGCTTAACTTGTTTTTCCATTGGATTTGTCTAGTTTGTATCTTGTATTTTCTTGTGTCTTGTGCAGGTACAACCATATTCCGCAGGTACTCAAACACTTGGTAGACATAAAACACCTCTTAAAATCGTTGTCAATCCACTCCCCACTTACATAGTTGAACTATAGGGGCATCTCTTCATAAGTATCACTTATCATCTCATTTCCCCCTAGGGTCACTCGGGACTCCCCATTGTGTCAGAATTATTCTTTAATAGAAGCAAGGGATGGTTTATATAAGGTGGAAGTGGGTAAAATATCCCACCATTATCATCATCCAATGGATCGGGTCGAGCTTTTCGGAACCTATATTTTGCATGATAACATTTTTGTGTCACATTCAGGGAGGATTTTGAATCCTCTTTCACGCGCTAATGACACTTTGGCAAGCTTTCCTAAATCAATTTCCCCTATATTTACTCGAGACTCCATTTGAGGGAATTACCCTTTCCATTTTCCTTTTATTATTGAACTAAAACTCATCTAGCGAATCCACTTGCAGAAAGTTCCCTTTCCCTTCCCTCCATTTTTTATGAACACTAAGTTCATCTAGCGACTCCATTGAAGCGACATGTCGGATAATGGAACCATGGAATCATGAGATTTACCATGGGCCTTCCACAAGGTATACCCTTCTATATATTTTCAAAATATCCTTGGATAACAAAGCCTTTTCCCTACAAAGTGGAGGGAAAATTTCCCCAAATTTGATGGTGACCCAACTATAGGAGTCTCCCATGTTGTGAACTATATGAGGTATGCTTCAAGTATAAATTTGATTTATGGATATCCAATTATGGAAACATGTGTATTCCTCAAATTTATATTTCCAACGAGCTATCATGCACCTAAAATGAAGATCGTATGGAAAATTTATGACCCCAAGAAGTTGATGTACTAACTTACACAAACAGGAGCCACAAGACTTTTGGTGCTTCAGCTGCTAGGGTTAGGTTTTTGGATGTCTAGGGTTTTGAAATTCCTGTTTATTGTAAAAATGCCTTCAGATACTCATTGTAATGATATTCTTATGAATGAGTGCAACCGTCACATCTCTTCTCAAAGATAATCCGCCACCATTCTAGCAAGCTTGTTTTCCGCTGCATTTTACAGTTTCATCTTATTTCCTTATATAATAGAAATCAATTTTAGTGTATACTTGTTATTATGTGTTAAGCATATTTTGATAATAATATGTATTCATTTTGTTCTTCTCATAAAATATGGATCAAATGATGAGGATGATGATGGTGATGAAAATGGCGATGATGAAAATGGTGATGATGATGATGATGATGATGACAATGTGTTGGCATGTAATGGACCCTAGAGATGTAATGAGTTCAAATATAAATCACCAAAAAAACCCTAGAGATATTGGCCCTTTCGACATAACGTGAAAGTAGGTGATGTCCCACCTAGGTACCTAGAGGAACTGCAAGAACAAGGCTTCTGTAGTCATGAAGGGAATGAATATCGTTCTAGCATTCATTTAACATGTAATCTACCCTATGTGTGAAATCATAAAATCATAATAAATTATGATAGATTCATCTTACTTAATAATTCAACATGTATGAGGAACCATCCAAAACATATTTATATCAAATCATAACCATATATTACATGTGTCCAATAAACATATTAAACCAACACATCATAAAAACACACACATCAAAACATAATAATTTAACATGGTTCACTCCAACTGGGAAACGTCCACAATGAATGGCTTCTTATCTTATTCATTCATATTCAATACTTATAATAGGTGCACACTATGATCCTATAAGATACATTAGTTATACCTTAAATTACATATCCATTTACGCATATAGTGAACACATAGCTCATTCTCCAGTCATACTCACAAACTCTACTCATACCATTTGTGTTGGATAGTTGTTTATCATTCATGTAAACCATTGGAGAAGTCTGAAATCCATAGAGATGTGGTTGAGATTGATGGTGAGTTAGTTGTCATTGATGACAACAAGAGTGGTTGAAATCAGAATATGTAATGGGTGCATGAAGCCCCGACTCCGAAGGTGTGGTTATAGGACCCAAAGTTGGTTCAAGAATATGGACATGAAGGATAGTGTAAATGAAAATAAGACACTCATAGATGGATAGTAATATACATGTTTTTTCAGTGATAGGTGGTATGCCACATGGTTCCTCACAGTTGAGGAGTTATGGACTTGTGAAGTTAGAATCCCTGAACAATGGTAAAGAAGTCCCTAATTGGTTACAAGTCAATTAAAGAAAGGGTAAAGTGGTTGTAACAAGAAATTCAAGAAGCCCTAATAATAAGGAAATAGGTTACCTAGAAAAATTATAAATACACCTCAAGGAGTCTCTCATAAGGACACATGCACTTAAATTGAATATCTATCTTGTGAGAATGTTATGTTCTAATATTTTGGTCTATTGATGGATCTGACATCAAGTCTGAGGCTGTGGAGAAAGTGTGAAGAAAGAGAGAAAGTTATAGAGTTGCAGAGTGCTAGGGTTTTCCTGTAACCCTAATTAAGAAGGCCCTCACGGGTCATCTTAATGGTTTCCCATGAGGAATCCCTATGGGTTGCGTAGGTAATGTCACAAAAGTCCCTACATAACAAGTAGTCTTTGTCACACGAGGACAAGAAATAATTTGGGAGAATTTTAGTACCATGATGTTGAAGGTTGTGCAAGAGTTACAGGTCACTATTATAGTACAATATGTCAACTATAGGTTACATGTATTCTCATGTGTTATTTTTTAGGCTTATGCTTGGTTATGGTATGACACAAGCTTGAGGCATGTCATGGTAGTGATGGTGCATGGTACATCTTGGACATGATATGATACATTGTTAGTAGTAATGATGCAGGAGCATCACTCCACGTCATCAAGCGCCAGCTAGCCAGCACGCCAAGTGCGCATTCAATGGAAGGAGAGAGGCGCAACCCTCTCATTTTTCAAAATTTGAAAATTTCCTTAAATGGTTGTAAGGCTGAGATCTACATCCGATTCGGACTGGACAACCATTCAATGTAATTGAATGTAAGTTAATGAGAGTTGGTGAGGATGGAGGGAAGCGCTCGAGGAGCCCTCTTTTGTAAAAACATCTTCTTTTGTTTTCAAGAGAGAGTAAGGAGAGTAGAGTAAGAAAGGAAGAGAAGAAAAGAGAGAATAGGATGGATAGGAGAGGAGATCCAAGACTCTATTGGAGTCCAAGCTCGAACACATTGTAATCAATCACTCCTGATTAATACAAACAGAGTAGCTTTTCTATCATGTTATTGTTCATGTGTTTGTTAGTTCATGAATTAATGTCTTTACGTGTTGATGATATGTTGTAGATGTATGTTAGATTTGCATTTGCAAGAATAGATAGATTCTCCTATCTAAGAGTTCTTTGTTTTCAGGTTTGGGCACTTTGTGGTTTCATGCAAGAGTGCATGACAGAGTACTGCGGTTTTTGAAAACAAGTGTAAGGAGTCGCTACATTGTGAACTCCCAGTTCACGAAATCGCGCCAACCGTCGAATTTGGAGCGCGGTGGCCTGAGAGCCGTTGGATTAAGGATACATGCACAAGGTTGAGTCCCTGGGATGTACACAAGGAAAAGGATCTGGGTTGTCAGATCTATCACCAAGGACCGATAACCATCGGATCTGGAGGGATATACGAGGGGTTTAATCCTCGTAACAACAGAGGGAAGAGAACTCATCAAGTCTCGAAAGCATCAGGACCATCGATCAAGGTGGACACATGGAGAGCGGTCAAAGTTCGGGGAAAACCTTGAAAGGTTCTCTCAACGGGTAGTATTTCAGCATTTCGCGACCCGGGAGGTTGAAGGACCAAGAACCGTTTGCAACTGAAATCGTGAAATAACGAATTTCGAAATCCCGAAAAGAGGATCGTGGTCACAGGTAGATTTTAACATTTTGGGGCCCAAGGATTCGAAAGACAAAGAACAAGGGGAATGCTTGCATCACAATTTACATAATGGTGAAAGGCGGTAGTGCTTCAACATCAATCCCTTTTAGGCATTCCATGAATTGGATGTTCGAGAGGCCAGGAGTCGGGAGACAGGGAGTCTCGACTCGCGAAATCGAGAAACATGAAAACTCGAAAGCATTCGGAGGCTAAGGGAGAACCCAGAGTCATTAAGCCATCTTTTCATCGTTTCGGTGACTGGGATTTGGAAGGGACAAGGAGCCTAGGAGAGCTTGCATATAGGAGTCCCAAAACCCTGAAACGCGAAATGTGGGTTGGTTGAAAGACTCACACCTGGTGCATGTTTGTGCAGGTGGGGTTTTTGTGGAAGGACCTGTGGATCGGGTTCATGGGACTCCAGTGAGGGCCCAAAAGAACTAATTTAATTCTGCAGATTCGAAGATGATCGATCCTGCATGCATCTTGGTTCGAGGGTCGGGGGTCTGTGGCATCAAAGTGGTATCAAAGCCACTTTTTTTGTGTATACTGCAGGCAGAGGGAGGCAGAGTAGATAAATAAAATACTCGGATACACACCATCAATTGTGGTATCAGAGCTTGATTTTGTCTATATACTACAGGCAGTTAACAAAAAGCTAGGGTTTTGGACGAACCCTGGGCCATGCATGGCTGGGAGTTTCAGTTAACTGACCCATAGCTTTTTGGTCCATCGGCAACTTTCCTTTTTTCGTGCTTTGTTAGGTACACGTGGGCTGTAGTGAGTCAGCTAGTGTGTACACGCATGCATTAATGGGTTAGGGTACGTGGGCCTTGACACAAGAGGATTTTCAAAGAGTTGTTCAGCAGAATTTTGGAAAAGAAGGGATATGAGTTGGCCTAATGCTAGGTAAGCATGTGTGGTGCAATTTAGTGTTATAACAGTGAACCAGAGACTGGGAGAAATCTTAGTGATGTTGAGGAAGAACTGAGATCACTGGATGATCTCAAAGACTGCCAGGAGGGCAGGGATGAATTTTCAAATTGCCAGGTGGGAAATGAAATGAGATCATTGGAGGATTTCATAGACAGTCAGGAGGATAGCCATGGAAATTCATATTTCTAGGAGGGAAGTGGTATGCGATGAATAGAGGATCTCGTAAACTACCCGGTGGGCAGAGGTGAACTTTCAAATTTCCAGGTGGGCAATAGAATGAGATCAAGTGAAGGTCTCATATACTTCTAGGAGCGTGGTGCTGAAAATTTAAATTGCCAAGTGGGAAATGAGATGGGATCACTGGATCTCATAGACTGCCAAGTGGGCAACAAAAAAATCCCATATTTCCAGGTCGGCAAGGGAGAGAAAATGAGATTGACTGAAAGTCTCATGAACTCAGAGATGAGTTTGGATCAACGAGAGGAGATGACAGAGAAGATGAGATTAGAGGTGAGTTCATATTAGCAAGGAAAACTGATAGAGAAGGAAGGTCAGAAGAGCATTCTGATGATTGGAGGGATAAAGTTATTCCTACCATATAGCCCAGTAGAGGCCAGCGTGTGTGTTGCCAATGCAGCAACAACAGAAAGACAACCAGCTGTGAATTTCAAAGAGATGGAGCAGATGTCAGAAGCTACCCAAGAAAAAGAAGAGGAACACATAGTTGACATACTCACTCCTTGGGAGAAGGATCTAGAAATGTTGGAGGCTTAGTTGAACCATACAGAGCCAGTAGATAATTTCCATGAGCAGATAGTCATGCAGATGTTAGCAGAAGAGAATTTCGAGGAATTGCCCAAAAATTTCAGCTAGGGAGATGAACAGTTGATGATGACTGCAATGTCGAGGCGTGTGGTAGAATATGAAGGAGAATTCCAGTCTGAGGAGTAGCTGGGGGAAGCTGGAATTCAACCATCACAAGGGGAAATGGAAGAAGATAATCTATCAGAGAAGGTGACTGAACAACAGGTCAGTCAATAAGATAAGACTACAGAGCTGAATTTTGCAACAGGGTGGCAAGTTGAGGCCACAGAGGAAGAAGATGGCATGGGAGATGTAGTTGATCTACCCATTTGCAGGGAAGAAGTGTAGTGGAGAAAGCTGCAAAAGGAGAGCCAACCATGTGAGCAGCTGGACGATATAATTGAGAAGATCAGAAGGCTGATGATCAGATCAATAGAAGTGGTCAGAAAAGGGAAGCTGAGAAGAAGAGAACCTACCATAGCAGCAGGGTAGCAGATGCAATAGCAGCAACGAAGCAATGGAGCAGATGGACAACTCCAAAGAACTGTTTGGGATCCAGGTGGATTTCAATAGCGATGCTGGAAAGCTCATGAGCAGGAGCTCATGATTTTTGCAGCTGAGGAGTATGATGTAGGACCACACTCCACATCATCAAGGGCCAACTAGCCAACACGTCAAGAACACATTCATTGGAAGGAGAGAGGCGCAACCCTCTCGTTTTTCAAAATTTGAAAATTTCCTTAAATGTTTGTAAGGCTGAGATCTAGATCTGATGTGGAATAGACATCCATTCAATGTAATTGAATGTAAATTAATGAGAGTTGGTGAGGATGGAGGGAAGTGATCGAGGAGCCCCCTTTTTTAAAAACATATTCTTTTGTTTTCAAGACAGCGTAAGGAGAGTAAAGTAAGAAAGGCAGAGAATAAAAGAGAAAATAGGCTGGATAGGAGAGGAGAGTCGAGACTCTATTGCAGTCTGAGATCAAACACATTGTAATCAAGCATTCTTGATTAATAAAAACATAGCAGTTTTGTCAGCATGTTGTTGTTCATGTGTTTGTGAGTTCATGAATGAATGTATTTATGTGTCGATGATATGTTGTAAATGTATGTTAGATGTGCATTTGCAGGGATAGATAGATTTTCATATCTGAGAGTTCTTTGTTTTCGGGTTTGGGTTCTTTGTGGTTTCATGCAAGAGTGCAAGACAGAGTACTGCGGTCTCTGAAAAGTAGTGCAAGGAGTGCACTTTTGAATTCTTTGAAATTTTAGACAAAGACATCCCAGGAGGGTGCACCAGTTGAAGTCATTGACTCAAAGAGGAAGCCTCAAGGTTGTTGAACACCTTGAAGGAGAAACTGTGCAGAGGAGAGCATAGAAAGGAGAAGAAGAGTTGTTGAGAATTTTGTAAAGGCTCTGCCAGGAGGGCATTGAGCAAATGCACAAGATGCATGGAGGAGAACTCTATTTCAAGTTCGGTGAGAAGACAGAACTATTGAAGGTTCTATAGAGCTCTGCCAAGAGGGCATTGAGCGAGTGCATAGAGTGCACCAGATAACTCTGTTTTGAGTTCTTTTGAGAAGAGAAGTGTCACAGGAGGAGACACTCATAGGGTTACTAAACACCCTGCAGGCTCAGCAAAGTGTGCTTGATCAGGAAGTTGCCAGCGGGCACTTACATCCCTTCAAGGAGAGAAAGGGACAGAGACACTTTGAGGTCAGAGCAACAG
>JASDQU011025375.1:26793-37602 GCA_032191745.1 Picea mariana | reverse complement strand
TCAGGATCGTCCATCAAGGAGGACACGTGGTGAGTGGTCAAGATTTGGGGAAAACCCCAAAAGGTTCTCTCAAGGGGTGGTATTTCGACATTTCAGGACCTGGGAGGTTGAAGGACCAAGAATCGTCTGCAACTGGAATCACGAAATCACGAATTCTAAAATTTTGAAAAGAGAACCATGGTCACATGTAGATTTTGACATTTCCGGACCCAGAGATTCAAAAAATAGAGAACAGGGGGAACACTTGCATCATGATTTCTTGAATCAAGAAATCCGATAGTGCTTCGACGTCAATCCCTTTTTGACATTCTAAGAACTGGGTGTTCGAGAGGCCAGGATTCGGGAGACAGGGAGTCCTGACTCGTGAAATCATGAAACTCGAAAACCCAAAATCATTCGGAGGCTAAGGGAGAACCTAGAGTCTTTAAGCCATTTTTTGGCATTTTGGCGACCGAGAGTTGGAAGGGACAAGGATCCTGGGAGAGCTCGCATGCAGGAGTCCCAAAACCCTGAAACATGAAAAGTGGGTTGGTTAAAAGACTCGCACCTGGTGCATGTTTGTGTAGGTGGGGTTTTCGTGGAAGGACCCGTGGATCAGATTCATGGGACTCCAGTGAGTTCCTGAAAGAACTAATTCAGTTCTATGGATTTGAAGAAGATCGATCCTGCGGGGATCTCGGCCCGAGGGCTGGGGGTCTACAGCATCAAGTAAACTCTTAGTTTCTCAGTATTTATTTTGACTACATGTTGACGATGCTATGGTACATACTTGAGGTTTGTTATTGGGATACTCTTGAAGAAATGGCACATGGTGTATGATTGTTATGTTAGAGGCCTATAATTGATATTGATACATGGTTGAAGTTCACACTTGGTATATGGTAGCACATGTATGAGATACATTTCTTGGTGATGTTGGTACNACATGGTTTGAGGTACATCTTGGTTATATGTTGATCATGTGATATCTTGTTGAGGCATATGGTATATGTATGAGGCACATCCTTGGTGCATGGTGTGAGGAATAGTATTGGTACTTATCTTGGTGACATTGGTACATGCTGAGGTACACCTTAGTGATGTTATGGAACATTGATTAGTAGCACATCTTCGCTATATTGGTATCTTGGTATTGTGGTTATCTTGGTTATGATTGAGACACTTCATTGTTGATATCCTATGATATGGAACCTTGTATATGTACTTAGTTTGGTACAAGGTTGATACATGAGATAGTACATGGCTTATGTACATGGTTGATGTATATGTACATGTTTCAGTACATGGTTGATGCATGATATGGTACATGTTTGATGTACATGGTATGGTATAGGTTATGGCTCATGGTTGATGTACATAGTTTTGTGATGGTTTTGGTATCCATGTGAGTGGATTTGGGTATAACCGGTTAATGATGGTATATCCGTGACAATTTGGTTGATGTGACAGTGAAAGTAAAAGTTTGGTTGATGTGACAGTGACAGTGACAGGTTGGTTGATGTGACAGTGACAGTGACAGGTTCATTGATATGACAGTGATAGTGAATAGTTGGTTGATGTGATAGTGACAGTGACAGGTTGGTTGATGTATTGGTGACATTGACAGTGATAGTATCAATGGTAGTGAGAATGAGTCTACATTATATTTCATGGTGGTAGGATGGGACAAGGAAAGGGGGTTATATCCTCATTCCAGTTGGATCCAGAGAGCTCAAGGAGTTGTATCTTCCTTCAGGTTGGAGCCTAAGAATCAAGGGGTTGTAGCCTCCTTCTGGTTGGAGCCAGAGAATTCAAGGAGTTGTAGAGTCGTTCAGGTTGGATCCTATAAATAGGGGCTCATATCCTCCTTCTAGTTCTATCTAGAAAAATGGGAAGTGAGTGCTTCCAATGAATGTGTTATTGAAAATATATAAGAAAAAACTATGTGGTTTTATCCCATTTGGGTTTCCACGTAAATCCTAGTGTACTATGTATTTTATATGATATTTCTTATGTTTATATGCTCATTATAAATTGAATGAAATCATAGATGATACATTGATGATAAACTATTGATAATATTGAAGTTTATATATTGTGGTTAAAAGTGGTAAAAATGCGCATATTCATTCACCTCCCTTTCAGTATTGCAACAATTGGTATTAGGGCAGGGTCCTTTAGGAAACAATTTAACCACCAGAACAAATATCATGGAGTACAATATATTTGGGGTACCACAGTTTGATGGTCAGAATGGTCAGAGATTTGAAATTTTGAGTATCAAGATGAAAACATTTTTAGAAGTATAGGGGTGTGATGTTTTGCAATCAGTTGTTATACGAGACACCACTACAAAGAAACCAAAGACTGCAACCAATAAGTAATTGAAGAGAAACAACAAAATAAGAATGGATTTCATTTTGGAAGGATTATTGGATTCAGTAAAAGATAAAGCGGGATGATGCTCTTCAGAAAAATAACTTCTGGATAAGCTACATAATCTATATTCCAAGGAATCTCCCATCACAACGTCATATCCTATTAAAGAAAGTGTCGGTATGGAACAAGAAGAAATATGATCATCATGTCAAACAAATTTAGAAGAAGAATATTTTGAAGAAGGCATAGTAGAACTTGAAGCAAAACTTACTCAAGAAGAAAGAACACTTGAAAAAGAAATCCTCACTTTGAAGATCCAACTTGAGCAAGCAAAGAGAACTGAAGGAGTCATGAAGATTCAGATGGTGAAGAAATAAAAAGAGGTTGGGAAGTGATCCAGGAGGCTCCCTAGGCTCAAAAAATGCTCAAAAATAAAACTTCTCATAATTGGATGAAACGAATTCCATCGCGACCGACTCGTCACACTGATTCCATCCATATATTCATTTCCTCAAAACAAACTATGGATGTGAAAAATATCGCACGACAATCAGATTCTTCTATGGCAAAAGTCAATGGTCAACTGGAAAATGAATAAGTGCCACATGGCCCAGACATGGGAAGACACGTGGCACTTCACTATTGGTTGGCATGTAAAAAGTATTTGGGGGTCCATGGGATTCGAACGTCTGACCCATGGCTAGATCCAAGTCTTTGGAAAAGTTCAATTACCAACCTACCAAAAGTCAAATTTATGGAAAAAACCCACTTTCCTATAGTTTTGGGGTCATATATCCAAAAGAGGGTGCAAGGTGGGTAAGGCTAAGCCCCAACACATGGTTTCATTACAGGAGCACGTCGAAGGGATAATTCTGGGCGCACCCTAGGGCAGATTAGCCCAGATCCCATGGAAGGTGCACCAAAACCAGGAGCTAATAGTTAAGGGAGCTGGCGCATAGCACTTGGAGCACTGGCACTTGGCCATGTGGACCCATGTGACCTGTTAAATGGGGCATGCACCCTGTCTTGGGGGCTACTCTGCATTTTTGGTTTAAAAGTGGTTTTTAAACATTACAGAGGTGATTTTTACCTGATATTATGCTTAGAAAATGGATTTTTTAAGGATTTTAGGCCATTTGAAGGGGGATTTGATCCCAGAAAGAAGCTAGATCTTGAGGGAAGTTGGGATTCCTCATATGAGCTTTGAAAACTATAAGAAACAGGATTTTTGAATCTTGTAGGAAGACTTTTTGATGCAAGGTTTTGAAGGGGTAGTTTTTAAATTTTGGCCTTTTCTCATGTTTTGAGAGGACTTTTTCTCATGTTGTTGAGAGGATTTTGATGGTGCATGCATGAATATGAGAAAGGAGGTATTGTATAGAAGACATGAAGCATGTAATGTAACAACAAAGAGAATTGTAAGAGAACTTTGATCATTTTAAAGAGCAATAAAGAGGTCCTCCACTTGGAAGCAGGCCCAGAGACGTAGCCAACAATTGGTGAACTCCGTTATCAACCTCTTGTCTCTATTTCTCTTTCTGTTTTGATTTTATATTCTCTTCATTTGTAGCATGAGTATTAATGGTTGATCTCTTTATACATTAATAAGCATCAAGTAAAATTTGCAATTGATATTCCACAAACAAGATAACACATTTATGTATTTTGCATTCTTAACGATCTGATGCAAAAAGTACTATCAACCTCTTGTCTCTATTTCTCTTTTTATTTTGCTGTTCTATTCTCTTCATTTTCAGCATGAATATTAATGGATGATATCTTTATACATTAATAATAATCAAGTAAAAGTCACATTTTATATTCCGCAAACAAGATAACAAGTTTATGTATTTCACATTCTTAACGATCCGATGCAAAAAGTACATTAAACTAACTTGCAAGTTATCTGTAATACCTTCATTTTTTGGATCAAGTTTTAGGTATCAAATCATTTGGTTGTGAAGGTTTGAAAGGAATTGCAAGCATTGGATGCTCACGAGAGAAAAAATAAGGCGAGGAGAAGGCCAACTTGAGGCTCTTGACACAAAGATTCAAAGGCGACCGCATAAGTAAGAGATGTCTCCGCCATGGAAATTGGGTCCCTACAAAACTGAAGATGATTTCTTTGAGGCCTTTAAATTGATGCAAGACATGGTAGAGGAGCTTTATCATGAAAGAGGGCAATGAAGGATTCAAGGCAATGAAGAAGGTGAATCTTCAGTAAGAGCAGAAGGAGGATTTGGAGGTGGTGGACCTTCAAAACCTTCTTCTCCTTCATCCTCATCATCTAATAATGAAGCAAGTGTACATTCCTCCAAGGATAAGCAGAAAAATCATCATTCTTCTTATATTCCGTTATTAAAGTTAGATGTAAAGTTTCAATTACCCACTTATGATGGTGAATTAGATGCAGAAAATATAGATAATTGGGTGAGACAATTAGAAGGCTATTGTAGGATACAAAAGATTGTTGATGAGGAAACTATGATCCAACTAGAAAGTCTCAGATTGGGAGGCACAACTCTCATATGGTGGGAAAGAAGAACTAGAGATGATCTTAAGAAAAGTGGTAAAACAATCTATTCCTAGAATGATTTTGTTATTGCATTAAAACAACAATTTTACCCTTTAGCTTACATGCAACAAGAAATGATGAATTGGCAATGTTTAAGGAAATCAAAAGGTAAAAGTGTAAAAGAATATACTCAGATATTTCGTAAGAAGTCTTTAAATTTGGGTATTCCATTATATACATAAGAGACACTTTTAAAATATATTGGTGGTTTACATTCTTATCTTAAGCACTCTATTCTTATGCTAAATCCTTCTAACTTTGATGAAGTATGTGTACAAGCCATTCACATTGAATCAAGTAAAGGGAATTTTGGTGATAGTGTTTCTATAGATACTTGGCAAACAAAGGATGCAGGGAAAAGGAAAGAGAAGAAGACAACCACAACAAGAAAGGAGAATCCTACTTGTAAGCATTGCAAGAAAACAGGCAATGATTAAGATCGTTGTTGGTTATTACATCCTGACTTGAAGCCAAAGAAGTTTGCCAACCATAAAAGGAAGAATACCATACCTGGGACAATTCAAGTGGATCTTGGATCAAATTCTAGTGATGAGACATAGGTTGTAGCTATGGGAATCCAAGGTATAAATTTTGTTTCAAGTTCTAGCTCTTCTAGTTCAGTTGATGTAAACGATGAGTATAAAAGGAATGAACTTTTCCACATAAGGGTTATAACACATAATGTCAAAGTTGATACTCTTGTAGATATTGGATCACAAGCCAATCTAATCAGTGAAGATATTGTGAATAAATTGGGACTTGAAACTAAGTCACATCCTAAACCATATCCATTGGGATGGATATGTGGTGATAACAATTTACAAGTAACCAAGCAATGTAAAATCAAGTTTGCAATCACTTCTAATTATGTTGATGAAGTAGAGCTTGATATAGTGCCACTAGACATATCTGGAATTGTAATGGGAAGCCCATACCTTTATGATAGGAAAGCCATATTCTATAAGGAGGAAAATAAATATTGCTTCGAGAAAGATGGGAAGGAGTACATTGTTCATGCTCATCACATGAAAACTGACAGGTCCTTTGCAGCTACAGGGCAGTTAAAAAGAATGGTAAATGCAAGAAAAAGTTTAACTCTTATGCATGTAACAAAACATGAAGTTAGTGGTTCTAAACATGAGATGATTCCATATGTTTCAAACAATCATGAAGTGTCACCGAAGGTACAACATAAGGTTCAGCTGCATACTTTGATTATTGTTGATGTTCAAAAGAGGAATCATGTTGTTTCATTAGCACATTTAGTATTGTTATTTGGTTTGCTACTATTCAGTAGTGTATGGCTGCTAACAACAACAAACAATGTAGATGAATGTGCAGTTGATGGCATGATTACTTTGATAAACAATGCTATCTCAGTTTTCATGTTTGTTGTGATTAGTCAGGTGATCATTATCCTAGTAGAGAGGATGGATGATACAGGACAAAGTGGGGAGGTAGTACCCTCACTTCCTACCTAAGTAAAAGTAGACTTTTGTGGTCCAAAAGCTTCCAAAGTGGGGATGAATGATCCAGGAGGCTCCCCAGGCTCAGAAAATGCTCAAAAATCAAACTTATTAGAATTGGATGAAACCAATTCCATCGCCACCGTCTCGTTGCACTAATTCTGACCATATATTCATTTCCTCAAAACAGACTCCGGATGTGAAAAATATTGCACGAAAATCAGATTCTTCTATGGCAAAAGTCAATGGTCAACTGACAAATGAATAAGTGCCACATGGCCCAGACATGGATATCCAGGTGGAAATTCACTATTGGTTGGCATGTAAAAAGTATTTGGGGGTCCATGGGATTTGAACCTCTAACCCATGGCTAGCTCCAAGTCTTTGGAAAAGTTCAATTACCAACCTGCCAAAAGTCAAATTTATGAAAAAAACCCACTTTCCTATAGTTTTGTGGTCAAATATCAAAAAGAAGGTGCAAGGGGGCTACGGCTAAGCCCTAGCGCATGGTTTCATTACAGGAGCGCATCCAAGGGATAATTTTGGGTGCACCCAAGGGAAGATTAGCCCAGATCGCATGGAAGGCACCCATAAACCAGGAGCTAACAGTTAAGGGGGTTGGCACATAGCACTTGGAGTGCTACCACTTGGCCATGTGGCCCTATGTGACCTAGTAAAGGGGGTGTGTGCCCTGTCTTGGGGGTTACTCTACATTTTTGGTTTAAAAGTGGTTTTTAAACATTACAGAGGTGATTTTTACCTGATATTATGCCCAGAAAATGGATTTTTTAAGGATTTTAGGCCATTTGAAGGGGGATTTGATCCCAGAAAGGGGCTAGATCTTGAGGGAAGTTGGGATTCCTCATCTGAGCTTTGAAAACTATAAGAACCGGAATTTTTGAATCTTGTAGGAAGACTTTTTAATGCAAGGTTTTGAAGGGGTAGTTTTTAAATTTTGGCCTTTTCTCATGTTTTGAGAGGACTTTTTCTCATGTTGTTGAGAGGATTTTGATGGTGCATGCATGAATATGAGCAAGGAGGTATTGTACAGAAGACATGAAGCATGTAATGTAACAACAAAGATCATTGTAAGAGAACTTTGATCATTTTAAAGAGCAATAAAGAGGTCCTCCACTTGGAAGCAGGCCCAGAGACGTAACCAACAATTGGTGAACTCCGTTATCAACCTCTTGTCTCTATTTCTCTTTCTGTTTTGATTTTCTATTCTCTTCATTTGTAGCATGAGTATTCATGGTTGATCTATTTATACATTAATAAGCATCAAGTAAAAGTTGCAATTGATATTCCACAAACAAGATAACACGTTTATGTATTTTGCATTCTTAATGATCTGATGCAAAAAGTACATTAAACTAACTTGCAAGTTATCAATAATACCTTCATTTTTTGGATCAGGAATCTTGAAGAAGAAGTTGTCACATCGAGAGTTAAAATCATCAATCTCAACAAGAACATTGAAGAAATAGAAACATCCACATCATCAGAAAAGAAAGTAGAAAAGAAGCACCCCCGATTGCCAGAAAGTAAGTGTTAGGACATAGAATAAAATTTTAAATAAAATTTCAAAAAAAAAAAAAAAACTTTTAATTAGAATAGTCTGAGTTTAATTTTATTGGTATAATGTTTCCTTGGAATAGAAAAAATTTTGTTCCTTGGTAATTTTTATTTTCTTTTAATTTTCTTTTACTTAAAATAAATAAGTATTCATATGAAAGTTTAAGTATCCCTATTAAAGTTAGATTTTTTGGAATACTGTATCAATATTTTTATATATTTTTCATTTTATTAGGTTTTATTCTTTGTAAATATAGTTTTTTATTTATATAATTGTTATTTGTAAATCCATGTGTAGTGGAGGTCACTAGTGGAGGGGTGCAGGTGAATGTTTAAGAGAATTTTTTTTCTAATGACGTGTTCATGAGACTTTACTGCACTGGTGAGGCACAAGAAATCAACACAACGATGCTAATAGAAAATGGTGCACCATTGTAGAGTTACTTAAAAATAAATTAAAAACAATGGTGTGCATCATATAAAAGAAGCTCACGAGCATCGATGCATACAAAATGGATGCCCCGGTGCACAAAAAGAAAGACCACTATCTTCATGTTTTTCCTTTTAAAAATTGATACCGGTGCATTCCAAACTGGTGCACAGTCACAAGGTTTTTAAAAAAAATAACAGTGTGTTGTTTGCAGTGGTGTGCCACCAGAAATCAACGCACTGATGTGAATAGAAAATGGTGCACCGTTGCATATTTATTTAAACATAAGTAAAAACTAATGGTGTGCATCATATAAAATAAGTTCATGAGCATCAATGCTCATGAAACAGATGCATCGGTGCACGAAACAAAGATGCACAGACTACGTTTTTTCTTAAAGCATATCGATGCGCCTTTGTAATCTTGGCACATAGGTGTGTTCCAAATGGTGCATCCTCATAGGTTTTTTAAAAAATAACACTGTTGTTGGTAGTGGTGAGAACCAATATGCTTAACACGAGTGCACCAGAACATAGGTAAATAAAAAAAAAATGGCGGTAAAAAACCATTTTTACCATTTCTAGTGCACACAAGCTCTTAAGAACTGGTGCCAAATTTTCCCAAATGAAGTGCCCTAACATCGGTGCCTCCATTGATTGCTTTGTTTCCATTTTGTGCTTGGTTCGCAAAATTCCAATTTTTCCATATGGCAGGAAAATTTCATTTTTTTCACTACATCCCATCCATGCCTCCTCGATGAATGTCTGGGTAAATTCTTTATTTCTTTGAACATTTTGTTTTTACTACATTAAATTGTGAAATTGAGTAAAATTTGCATTTATTTCAATTAGCCTTTTTTTTATGCACTCTGCATTCGATTCGTTCAGTTTGCACCGCTCGTAGTGCACCCTGTAAATTTTACAAGGCGCACCGAAAATGTATAGGTCATTTTCATTGGTGCGTAGTAATATGGAATGCACCAATGCACACTTATACACAACACACCGGTGCAGTCACAATAAATGACGCACCATTGAAAATAAATAGTTTCCATTAAATTGTGCTTTGATTATAGTTAACGCACCAGTTCTTTCAATAAGGCTATATGCATCATTTATTGGAAACTATTTATTTTTGATGATGCATTCCTAATAAATGCACCAGTGCATTGTTTATAATGAATGCACCTATGCATTCATCAAAAATGATACACCATAAAAAATACATAGTTTCCATTAAATGGTGAATTGTTTATAGTGAACACACTGGTGCGTTCATAAAACTATATACACTATTAAAAATAGATAGTTGTTCATATGGTGCATCCTTGATAGTTAATGCACTATTGGGTACATAATAAACTACGCATCGTGGAAATTATTTTGTTTTTCAACCGATGCATGGATTATATAGAATGATTGATGTGAAAAAATGGATACGATGCACCATTTAAAATGAGTGTGTATTTTAAGCGGTGTGTCATGATCAATGGAACACACTGGGACATTGTAGTATCTAGACACATCATGCTTTCATGGTGAGTTGTATACAATGGGACGCACTGGTGCGTTGATAATTATTATGCACCCCCTTAAAATAAATTACATTTTTCATGTGGTGCGTAATATATGTGTGTACACTATGGGCTGTGTGTGGCTCCTTTTCAGGCACATTGAGAGTTAATTTTTTTTATTTTTGAAAAAAAAATTGGTTCGCATATTTTGAAATAAATTTCTGATTTACTGAAAAAAAGTTTTGTTTTTATGTATGATGTTGATCTAATTTATATGTTTATTATGCAGAGCCATCAACACATGGATGAAGAGAAACAAAATGGAGTGAACTGGTACGATATGGTTCGGGAGTGGGAGGCCAGAGAGAGGGAGAGGGATTTGTACCCTCGGCCTAGTACTGCAGCTACGTAGGTCCTCTTAAGGAATGTAGGCCTCCTCAAGTACTATGAGGAGGATACATCCTTGAAGGGGAATTAATCCTCTCTTGTGCAACCAATCCATCGATGGAATGCCCATGAACACACATTTAGAGTTGGTCCTCATCAGTGGTACCATCCCACCAAGGAGGATATGTATTTTATCAATGGGATATCTAGGAGATGGGAGGATTTTCCCCAGTTTCCTGATGTCCCAATGGGTGTTGGAGATGAGAGTGATATTGCCTACTCTTAGAGGTATATTTCATGTGACATACCTTCTTCTGGTGATTTTTAGGTGGCCGATGGACATTTATGGATCACCTCGTTCAATGCATAGGATGCTAGGTGCCTCTCACTGTTACCACCGACCATTTCACACTTTACAAATGATGGTTAGTGCATTAGTTGCACACTTTTATATTATGTTTATTATTTGATACAGAGGCCACAAGTTATTAGGTGGCCTACCATT
>JASDQU011025375.1:5358-26533 GCA_032191745.1 Picea mariana | reverse complement strand
TATTGTATTCGGAGTGGTAGCTCAATAGGAGGATGCCCCCTCAAAGAGGCAAGTGAACAGGAGAGGATCCCTTTCATAATAGGATCCATTGTATGGTATTCCCTACCTCAAGGGTTTCTATAATAAAGTTGTGGTTTCTTCTATATTGTTTTGTAAATCTATTGTGTATTTAGTATTTGTGGTGATTATATTTGTAGATCTATTCAGGTTCTTAACAAGTGGTATTAGAACACTTTCCTTGGCATACATTATGGGCAAATATTTTTTATTTTTGCAGATTTGTTTTTTTCGGAGAAGAAAAAAAAGATGGCGTGACATTACATAAATTTTCGGTATATTTCTGTAGAAAATTTTCAGAAACAAGTTATAGATATGAGTTCCTCTCAGAAAAACACCCAAGTTGAAAAATAAAATCGTCTGAAACAACATCCGAGAAGTAAAGATATTGAAGTTTTAAAATCTGCAAAATTTGCAGGGTTTTTTCCGTGGATGGCTGCGTGATTTTTTATTTCTATAGTAGCTGGAGGCTGAATTTGGCCAAAAAAATTATATATCCGAGTTCCTCTCACAATTTCACCTAATTTCAAAAAACAATCAGCTGCAATGAAGTCCAGGAAGTGAATTTATGAGCATTTTAAATTCAACAGTTTTTAGGGTTTTTCCGGAAAATGTCGTGATTTTCTGCAATAAGTTATTGTTCTATTTTTTGGGTTTTTTCATGACGCTTGTGGGACTGAAGATTTCATAGGGTGATCAAATGGATATTTCCTCTCAAACCCTCAAATAAATTCTTGAATCATTCAAATTTCAGTTGAATGACATATTGGATGCCTTCACAGACGAGCTCAATGATAGTTTTCGTAGTATTCAAGATTCATTAGATAACATGCAGGACAGGTTTCTTATGGTGGACATCAGGGATGAATATAATCAAGAAATATACTCTTGGTATGATCTCGAGGCCAATTGTGATGATTGGTATATTGATAGTTGTCATTTCTAGGATGACAACTGCTTCCATATTTTATTTGATGACTCTACTCCACTTTCTGTAGAGAACATAAATGTCCCACATCAGGAGCTAGTTACCAGCGTCCAGCCTACATATTTTACAATGGAATTGTTCTTTCCATATTAATATTTGATCATTTTCCACTATGTGGCTGGAAATTTTTATTTGGATCCACATGATAGGTGTCAGTATCGAGAGCATCATTTTCAGTTCGTTATTGGGTGCCGATATCTTCCGTGTGGAGTTCACATGAGCACTTGGACATGGGACCCTAGTTTACAATGAAGGTTGGAATACTTCAACATGGTGGCTTCCATTTCTCAATGGGACACTGGTTTAAAATGAAGGTTGGACTACTTCAGCATGGTGGCTTCCATTTCTCAATGGGACCCTGGTTCTCTAGTCTACTTCAACACTATGGTCCACACTTATCCATGGGACCCTAGTATATGGTTGTACACCAAGTGTTGAGGACAACACTTTCATAAGCTGGGTGGAATGTAAGGTAGCTAGAGAGGTAGTGGGTGGGGGTGAGGGCGGGAGGGCAGAGGGCCCATAGTTATAATAGTGGAGGCCATTCAATGTAAGGTGGACTAGGTCCACTATATTATTAAATAAGGCCCATTATAGTAGTTAGATATAATAAATGGGTTATTAGATATAATAAATGTAAGAGGACTTCTTACAAGGTTCTACTTCTAGAAGATTCCTCCTCTAGAATGTTCTTAGGTGATGGTAGCACTATATAAAGGGGTTCAAGAAATGTAATGGGACATGAACAAAATTATTGTATTTGGAGCGATAACTCAATAGGAGGATGCCCCCTCGAAGAGGAAAGTGAACAAGAGAGGATCCCTTCCATAATAGGATCCATTGTATGGTGTTTCCCTACCTCAAGGGTTTCTATAATAAAGTTGTGGTTTCTTCTATATTGTTTTGTAGATCGATTGTGTATTTAGTATTTGTGCTAATATTTGTAGATCTATTTAGGTTCTTAACATTTTGTGCTACGATAGATAGGAGGACAAAATTCCCATTTGCTTCATAGTTAATTTGTTTGTTTTTTGAGAGGTTTCTAGAGATGAGACCTAATTTTTTCCATCTTCCTCCTAGGCTGATGATCGAGGTGCAGATGCACATGTTGGGCGATATGATTCCCAAGAGGGGCATGCCTGATTTTCGAGCTAGGATTTCCAGGGAGGCACTTTAGCTATTATCTAGTGAGGCAGATCATGTGTTCATGATGGTTTCATGCCCTTACGCGGGGATGGACTGGAGAGGATGTCATAACATCTTATTCACAGTGGATGAGACACCAGATGATCGAGGTAAGATTTAAATTAATATTGCACTTTCATTTTATTTTTTTACTTAATTCGAATAAATTTTATTATAGCATGTTCTTTAATGTATTTTATTAAATTGTTTAATGAAATTGTCCACTAATTATTAACTTGTGTTATTGTAACATCCCTCTCTGGTGCATTGAGAAAACTTATTCTTTGAGGACACTTGCTCACAAGTGATCTAGACTATTATGATATTTAAACATTTGTCCTTGATTATGATGCATTATGGTAGATGACATGATGTTTTACTGCATTGACATAGACAGGTTCTATTGACTCAGTTTTACTAAGTGTGTAGGGTTTTGGACTTTGAGGATGCAGAGGCATTGACAAAAACCCTTTGGACTCTGGATTGAGTCAGGGAGTGTGCTATTGGGGTTTGATTGTTTTATTGTGATTTCAGTACATTTGATTAGATGATACGATGTAGACATGTTCTGACACAATTGTTGATGATGTAGGTTGACGATAGCTTGCCGACCAGTCTCACATATGGAGTAAAGTGGCCACACACGACTACCAGAGAGGTTGAGGGAGAGGTGTGGAAAGCAACCCTGCCATATCCTACTAGCACTCTCGTCATGGCTCGAACTATAGGTTAACAATTACCTAGTTCGAGAGGACCCACGATGCCATGAGGGAAGACTGCGACAGTCGCTCACGATGATTCTAAGGGGCACGCAATAAGGTTAGAGAATTATTCCTTAGAATCCCTTAGTCTCCCACAAGTTCACCTGGTGAAGTGTTGACTCCAGGGGTTATTGATGTCTACCAATTAGTCAAGAGGTGAGTGGCACCCTTGGAGCACGTGGTGCATCCTGAAGGGCACGTCGCGCAAAAAAAACACAAGATATGAGTGGCACCCTTGGATCACGTGGTGCATCCTAAAGGGCATGTTACACAAAAGAAACACAAGAGGCAAGTGGCACCCTTGGAGCACGTGGTGCATCCTGAAGGGCACGTCATGCAAAATAAACACTAGAGGCGAGTGGCACCCTTGGAACACGTAGTGCATCCTGAAGGGCACGTCGCATTGATGATGTTAAAGTAACGAACCTAGATGGACTAAGACTAATATCTCATTAAAAAATTAAAAAAAAACAACTTCCCTAACTAAAATGTTGCCTAGTTCAAAATCTAAGTCCTAAGTCTAAAACCTCACTTGGGGTAAAATTTTGTCTACCCTTAAGAAAAATACCTTATAAAAATAAAATAATAAATTTTAAACTAAAAACCACTTAAGTAATAGTTGTGGAGTTCATAAATTTTTGGGTAAAATGAAGAGAGTAAGAACTTAATTAAAATCTGTGGATATCAATGGTAAAGAAGAAATAAATTATTTAACTTGTGAAAGTGTAAAAAGATATTAAATTAATAATAAAAGGAAAAGAGTAAATAGCGCAACTGCCATTTTGGCTCTAATAAAAAGGGGAAAGAAGGGAATAATAAAAATTAGGAAACTAAGGAATGGGGGAAACATAATAAGGGAAAGAGGGGAACTTATGGTAAAAAGCGAGGTCAACATAGTAAAGAATCTGCAATTAAGAACCTTCTAATTTGAACTAAATTAGCAACTTCATTTTAGGTAAAGTATTTAAACCTATAAGGGAATCTAGGAACACCTAGGAGTAAATTTAGGAGCAACTCTAGGTGGGTGAGGGAAATGAGACAATTTTTAATTTAAATAAAATAATTATTGGAGGAAAGAGGGGGATGGATGACACTTGTGCGAAGGAGAATATTTAGAAGATTTTTATTAAAACTTAATTTAAATGTGATTTAGGGAAAGATGGAAGTTATAAAAACTCTATAAAAGAAAGGGAAGATGAGGAAGAAGGGGATTGGCTGTTAGCGTAACGTTATGCTGCCGGATTTGTGACTTGACTGATTACTTGTGGGGAATTGGGATTTCCCAACTCAGATAGAAGTGGTAGCTCGGTCTTGCGAGGTAAGCTAGGAGCTAGACGTACCATCTCGATAGTGTGTGGCCCCTTTGCAACTCAGGTGGATAAGGGGGGAGCAGAATACCCCTAGCATTGGCTGGGAGGTACCGGTGAGGTCTTGGCGGTTGGCGAGCGGGAGCGATATGGAGCTCAAGTGCAAGATAGCGTCTTCGGGTTATTCGTCATCGGTCATAGGTACGCAAGTGTGTTTGTTTGTTTAAGAATAAAAAGGAAAATTGTTAAAGTTGCATATGAATCCTTATGATGATGATTGATGTGTTGAATTTTGGATCATCCCGTTTCCTTGTAGTTGTTTTCTGCGCCTAGACTGTTATAACCCCGCAATCCTTTCGATGAGTTATCCTTGGCTCTACAATTCTCTTACTATTGGCTGCAATTTCTTATTGGTGTTCCTTAGGCGTTTATAAATTATGGTGGGAGTTTTTATATATGACTATGGGCATTTTGTTTGAATGTGGGCATTTATATATGACTGTGCGAATTTATATCTAACTGTGGGCATTTTTATATATGGCTATAGGCATTTTGTAATAATGTGGGTGTTTATATATTACCGTGGGCATTTTGTATTGTTGTAGGCATTTATAAATTATGGTGGGCGTTTTTATATATGACTGTGGGCGTTTTGTTTTACTGTGGGCATTTATATCTAACTGTGGGTGTTTTTATGTATGACTATGGGTGTTTTGTAATAATGTGGGTGTTTATATATTATTGTGGTCATTTTGTATTACTGTAGGTGTTTATAAATTACGGTGGGCATTTATAAATTATGGTGGGTGTTTTTATATATGACTGTGGGCGTTTTGTTTTAATGTGGGCATTTATATATGACTGTGGGTGTTTATATCTGACTGTGGGTGTTTTTATTTATGACTATGGGCGTTTTGTAATAATGTGGATGTTTATATATTACTGTGGGCATTTTGTATTGTTGTAGGCATTTATAAATTACGGTGGGTGTTTATATATGACTGTGGGTGTTTTTATATATGATTGTGGGCATTTTGTTTTAATGTGGGCATTTATATATGACTGTGGGCATTATATATGACTGTGGGCAATTTTATATATGACTGTGGGCGTTTTGTATTGATGTGGGCATTTATATATATTACTGTGGGCGTTTTCTATTACTATGGGCGTTTGGGTAGACTGCGTTCCTCCTTACTCAACCATTCTTGCTATTCTCAGCCATCCCAATGGATCCCAGGTGCAACCTCTCATCAATGCACCTTTAAACCTCCCTTGTAAGGAACAGAAGGAGACAAAATGACTAGAACAAGAGATGACAGTGTTACATTAATTGATAGGATCGATTTTATTTGTCTCGTTACTAAATTCCATACTATTGATGTATTCATTACCTAATAGTAGCCCCTATTTTATCTTAGATAATGTTGCTTTAAATCTAATGGCCAGGAGATGGAGGAGGGACTTAACTCAGAAAATGTTGACTAGATGAGACTTATTAAAGTTAGCAATAATAGCATTAGCCAGCTACCCTAATTGGTTATTTATAGCAGCCTACCTTATGTTAATTAAGCATTCTACTTTATAACAACAACTACTTTACTTGTTAGTATTTACAATAGCAATCTACCTTATTTTAAATGAAAGCAATCTGTTTTTCCAGTTAATATTCATGGCCGCAACAACTTCATTTCGTTAGTATTTAAAAATGGCAATCCACTTTATTTAATAAAGGCAACTTAACTTTCAGATAACATTTCCTAACAAGCATTTACTTTATTTTAGTTAGTATGTAATAAAAGAAAGCTTCCTTAATTAGTCAATGCCTCATTTAAGGCTAAGGGCTAGTAGATAGAGAGGATATTTATTTATAGATAGTATTGATGCTAAATTGTTTATGGTAATTACAACAAATTGGGTAAGTTGTTAAGTAAAAAAAAAATATATATTTTCAAGCATTATATATTTCCAAAAATTTGCATAACTACAATTGATGTTATGATGGTGTGTCCATGTGCCTTGAAAGGAACTAATAATTAGTAGGCACCATGAAAAGAGGTGACGCTTGTTGAATTAAGTTACAGTTTTTGCGCCAGGAAATCATTACTTTTGTTTTGGAGGTTGCGTAATTATTGGTTCTCAATTACTAGCTATCGATTATAAATTTAGATCATTGAGTTAATGTTAATATTAATTTATATGCTTGTGATAAAAGATTTGAATATTGCGTTAATTAGGGATTTATGACCATTGCGTTGCTGAGACAATTATTGGTTCCTAATTATTGTCTATCAAATTATAAGTTTAGATCATTGAATGAATGTTGATGTAAATTTTACCATGTTTGCATCAAATGATTTTAGGATATTTCGTTAATTATTGATCTATAATTAAATATTAAATGTTAATTATTGCCTTAGCTGAAAATTATAACTAATCATTATATTTACAATTATAATTAATGACTAATTTTCTTGTTAAATGTTAAACAAATCAAAGTTCAGACTTGTACAATAAAGTCCCTTGAATGTTGTTTTAGAGGGTACCTTCATGATGAAGTATGATCTAAAGTTGTGCATTGGAATGGCCTTAAGAGGCATAGATGGTAGCCCTTGTTTAAGTAATGTTGTACTGGGTTGTAAACTTTGTGTGCTTGGTTTGCTTGTGTCAGGCGAGATGTAGACACCTCCATGTTCCTCAGAACATTCGCCAACCCTGAGACCTTAAATGGTTAAAATCAATGGGAACCTGCGCTTGAGCATTGCTTATGTGTCGTGGAGGTCCTAATCATTGTAGGGTAGGATGGATGGGTATTCATTCTTATTATTTGTCAATTGATTGTCGTTCATTGCTTGCAGAGGTTCATGTGCATCTTAGGTCTTTTTTTTCTCATCGCATTGCATGCGTCATGTTCGTCGTCATATGGCGACGTAGAGTTGAATGTATTTATTATCCTTGTACCCATGTGCACACACACAAAAAAAAAGAAAATTTGCACTTGTTATACGAGGTTTGTTGTCGTAATGAGGAGGTTCGTTACAATTATATTTTGCAAATGTTGGCACATTTGTCTAAAAAATGCCTCCTCCCTTGACCACTGATGAAAATGAGGATATGGGTGATGCTACGGCAGGTGAGGGTCCTCATCTGCATATACCACCTCACATGTGGTGTAGGCTAGATCTTAGATATAGGATGTAGGTGTTTGATAGACTGAGTGCATTTTTGGTTGGCATGGGAGTCTGCCTTGTCCACATGCGAGACATCAAGGATGACCATGATCTCTTACATCTCTAGAAGCGCTTACCATGCGATATGATGTCTCTTATGTGTCATATCATTGTAGCTATCAGTTTACTGGTAGGGATGAGGGATGGCGTGTCCTCCAACACTGATGATGATGAGGGTCGTGATGATGATCATTGTGGTGGTGATGCCAACGCTTCTACTTCAATACCTCCTCCTAGTCCTCCTCCAAGTGTTGATGTTGATCAGGTTGGTGATCATAACACTTGTTCTTCAGTACCTCCTCCTCATCCTCCAGGTGTTGATGTTGATTGGGGTACAGGTGATCATGGTGACGTTTCATATCAAAGTGGTGATGTTGTAGATCGGGGTGGTGATGTTGATCAGGGTGGTGATGGTGCTTCTGCTTCACTACCTCCTCCTCTTACTGCTTCACCTTGCTTAGATGAGTAGGGTGCATCACCTATTCCTCTACAACATGCTTCTCTTGAGATATTGTGTCCATATATGTAGTTATAGCAGTTATTTGTGTTGTTAACAAGATATGTACATTATAGAAGTTATTTTACTTGTTCATATATATATAATATTTTGTGTGTTCATGTTGATGTACTTAATTTATATGTTTATGTAGATGTTTATGTTGATGTTACGTCATGTTGTATAATTTTCTCCATAAAGTAAAGTAGTCTTAATTAAGTACATTATTTTTGAATATATCTAAAATAACGTATTGATGTCTAAAACAAGTGAAATTAGCAACAAAGTTTCTTATACCTAACTTTTAGAAATGTTTTGATGTATTAATTTTATATATTACAAATTATAGATTTAAATATGTTAGATTACAACAATTCTAATTAAGTTATTATGTTTTCATTTTTATATTTGAACATGATGAAAATCAAAATCTCAAGTTTATCATGTTTTTATAGTTAAGAGATCTTGAAAAGTAAATAAGTTATAAAAATTTGTAAATATGTCTTATGTTATTAATTAAAGATTGGGAAAGTTAAAAGTAAATTATATTAATCTTCAACCATACTTTATGTATCACAATTTTACAAACTAGTTTACTTGAAATTAAGATGTGAGAATCCATCCTCATTTTGAGAATATTGCTTTTGTTACGATAAGATCAATTAGAATTTTTTAAATCTTTGTGGTATTTTAACTTCCTCTTAATTGTAATTTGGTCATACTTTTTTATATTCCCATAATTAATACACGTCTCAAAATATCTAATTCAACATTGTTTTACTATACTATAAGGATGCATGAATGTCAAACTTAACCAAGAAAAGTAAATAAGTTATAAAAATGGATAAAGATATATCTTGTTGAAAGTAAATTATATTGATCTTCAACTTTACTTTGTATCACAATTTTACAAACTAGTTTACTTGAAAGTACTATTTGAGAATTTTTTCTTATTTAGAGAATATTGTTTTTGTTCATAATGAATAATGAATAATTAAAAATAGATATGATAAGCTCAATTAGCATTTATAAAATCTTTGTAATATTTTAACTTCCTCTTAATTGTATTTTGATCATATTTTTTTATATTCACATAATTAATATGAGTCACAAAATCTCTAATTCAACATTTTTTTACTATACTATAAGGATGCATGAATGTCAAACTTAATCAAGAAACATGTACAAAAACATAAAAATATCATATGTTACATGTTGGTAATTGTTGTTGTAATAGATATTAGAAGCTGTAAAATTTATTACCCATAAATAAAAGAGGGGATAAAGATACAGATAAGGGGTTAAAAACATTTATGATTTACATGTTTAATTCAATTTTAAGTTATACATTTTTTATTATTGTATATTATATGTAATATAAAATTAATATACAACTTAATATATTATATTTTATTATGTTATAATTTTATTATTAATATATTATTATTTTATTAGATTATTTATATTATAATATATTTGTTATATTATATTATAATTAATACATAACATAATATAATATATTATATTTATTACATTACATAATATATTATGTATTTGATTTTTATGTAATATCTTAAGTATATATTATGGGTTTAGAGAGGGACACATGCATTAGTTATTTAAGGACAATGATGTTTTTTTTTTTAAACTCACTTAGGACCCTGATTTTAGATAATATTCCCCTAATTATTATGTATAAATTCAAAATTTAAAACTAGTACAATATAATAGGATATGGTAATGATATGAAATGGTGTGTAAGACAAATACACTTTAAAATTGTGATATAAATATTTGATATTTACAATACAATAATATATTGTTTTTTAAAGTAAAAGTTAAAATTAAAATACTAAAAGTACAAATATCATATAGATTTACAATGAAAAAATATTGTATCATTTACACATAACATTTAATTATATCATCAAATCAAAAAATTAATAATATTTCATATGAAATATTAAATATAAAAGTGTTATAAATTTAATGATCAAATTATTAAATCCACTATAGATTCGAAAACATAAAAGTAAGTAATTAAATATTAAAACATGTATAATATTCGCTTGGAACGATAACATTATTGTTCTAAAAAATATGTTTTGATCTAGGGTTGTGTCTTAATACAAACCACCAATCCCTATCCAACACATCTCAGTAAGAAAACACTTGGTTGTAGTGTTTTGGGAAAACATAAGGCTCCTTAGCTTCATCCCACATCTGTTTAGAGTTGATACATATCATCTCACTATCACGATCTTCCTTTACATTATTTTGATAAAAGGTGTCCCACCACTTGCACCTAAAAATAACACATTGGAAAGAAGAGAAGTCCACTCGAATGATCTCCTGTATCTTTCTGACGTAACCTAACTTCCCATGTATGGTATTTTGATCACGGTGGCTAGCATGACTAGATTGGTTAAACTCGACTTCCACTCCACAGTCTTGTGTTATGTGTCCATCATCGACATCCTCTGTGTGAAAATGGTGTCAATATTCCCACATAGATGGGAACAAATGCACCTATAAAAAAGTGAACAAATCACATTGCCAATATGTGTCTAAGAACCCAACCATTAAAATATAAACTAATATTGATGTACTTACAATTCAAATGTGCATTACAAAGTTAAAGATTATGTACACAAAATTATTATTATCGAGTTGTTGCAACCAATCCCTATGTTTAGTGCATCCTCTTCTTCATGCGGGTAATGACCGGATGCACCATATTTCTCTCTGACATAGTCAGAAACCCAACTATTGGGGAATATCTTTGGAATATTTATTTTAAATGATCAACAAAAGGCATGCTTCTACCATTCAACCATTTGAATTCTTTCCTATCACTTTCCCATTTCCTCCTCTTTTGTTTGTACAAAGCGACCCACGGTTGTGTTGCATATGAATTGTAAGGAATGAATTTATTGATGGAAAAAATTTATAAATTTGATGATGTATTCATAAAATCAAACCAACATATAGTACATATGAGATCATGAAAATATGCATTATGAAGTTGAGTTTGAATAATTATTGTGTAGAAATTTGACAAAAGATAAGTCACTTACTCTTTATCAAGTGCCTTTTTCCATTCATTTGGAGAAGGTCCCCTTCTCTTTTGTCTTCATCCCTTTTATTGTCCCAAATAACTACACATTGTGTGTTGTTGATCTGCTTGATGTACTCACCGACATAATAGAAAGACTCATATGATGAGCAACCTCATCTACTAGGTGAATTAGAAGATGAACCTGCAAGTGGATGAAACTCGATGGTAGTTCCTTCTCAAACATACAAACAATCTCAACTATCTCTTGATGCCATTATGGAATGTTATCCATATGAACATCCTTTGATGTGATCCAATGTACAATTGTAGATAATTTAGATATGGCATGCATTAGGTCATGGGGGAAGTCGTGGTTCACACACTAAAAATTAAACACATAAAAAATTAATTATGTTTTATCCCATGGCATAAAAATAAAAATTACAAATAATATTTAATAATATTTTTGACATATGTCGTACCTTTATAAGGTTCAAATGGTCATGTGATTTCAACCCCGACAAATGGTATTGACACAAAGTGAAGCAACTTCATATTGAAGACCCATATAAAGAAGACACCTTCACACCCAATATAACTTCCTTTTCCAAAGAAAGATCTTATTTCTACAAAATCCATGGGACATCACCTTCTTTGAAATACCAAGAGGGATCATCCTCTTCTCTACTTTTTTGTCTTGTTTAATGTTTCCTTTTAGTTTTTGAAGAAATAATATCTCTCCTCACATCCAATGTGTCACTTTCTTTCGATGATATGTGCCTCCATAAATAAGATGAAACATTTTTAAATATATGCATGGGATCTAGTAAGTGGGAAATCTTAAGATGATTCCAATAGGGGAGCTCATAAAATATATAGTTCATTTTCATCCCAATGGGAAATTTCTCAACATAGGTGTCGAAGAATTATGGATCATCGAACATAGGCTCCCCATTTGAATCGAATATTTATGTAATAACCTTCTCCTTCTCTCTCTCATATGCTATGAGCCATTCTGTTGGTGTCATTATTTCATGGCTTTCAGTTCTATTTGGTTTACCATTGAAAGTGGATGTTTCTCTTATATAAGGGTGTTATTCTTGAAGGAATACCCTCGAGCAGTCGTACAGTGGATTTCATAGGTGGTTGGACCATATAGCCTTTATAGAATGTCCACAACATTTACATCAATAATAGCCTTTAGTTAAAATAACTATGAAATTGTTGTATACATAGCATGTTAGTGTTGAAGAATAGAATGCCAATCATAGTGAATTAAATATGCAAATAAATATTGTTTCATTTATAAACAAATCAATAAACATGTTAATTACCAAAGAAAAATCCTAATCCTAGATAATCATGTGTGGTGTATGCACATATGCCATATAACGTAAAACTCATCTATGTTGTTATGGGTCTTGATACATCATATACATGTATCCCTTCCCATAATTCCTTCAATTCATCTACCAATGGTTGTAGGTAGAAATCCATATTCTTCACTTGTCTTCTACTAGGGACTATAGTTGCCAACATAAGATGTTCATTCTTCACGGACAACCATGGGGGGATATTTTTGTTGATCACTACTATAGGACAAACATAATAATTTATGTTTTGGAGGGAATATGGGTTCGCACCATCCATTTCTATGTTTATTCGTAAACTTTGTACTTCATCCTTGAATTATTTTGGCCATGTATTCTATATATGCTTCATGGCTATTGAATCTATTGGGATTATCATAACTCACGACTCACTTATGTGTGAGGCATGCCATCCTTGAAACATAGATAATTAATTGCAATGAAAGAGACTTTAAATCCTTGGGATTATAGGCATGTGCCTCCGTATCTTATGAGGAGGACCATGCGATTTACCATTTTTATTTGATTTATGGTACCTGTCATACCCACATTTTAGACATATCTATTTTTATACATATTCTCCTCTATATAGAATACAATCATTCAGACATGCATGATATGATATATACTCAACACCCAACAGTTTCAACAACTTCTTTGCCTCTTCGCAACTACCCAGAAAAACATTATCACTAGGAAGAACCTTATCTTTCAATATCCTGCAGTTAGTGGGAAATAGAAATGCACAAGGTCATTTAACTTTTATAAAAGAAACAATTTATAATTTTGATTGTGTGACAATATCTCTCAAAATTAATATAAGGCACCTATTGGTCAATTACCTCAATATTGTCGAGAAACATGTGTTTGACATGCCAAATTTTTTTTTCACGTTGTACAATAACATTGTTGTCCCAAGATGGGTAGATTTTGAACAAGCACTAGGTCTAAATAGAGGGGTGGTGGAAGCATATTTCAATCTTTCGAAAATGGTATCACTGATATGAGCATCATATCCTATCTCATCATTTTGGATTGCATCTAACAACATTGTCTCCATGGAAATCGTATCCATTAAGTAATCATCCATACCAACCTCTTTTTGATTGTATCCATTTCCAACTTCTAAAGAACTACAATTGTTGAAGTCGTTCCTAATCGGTGAATATGGACATAGTGGGAATTGAATATGTGGTTTATTCAACCATTCTTGGTACACTTTATGTTCGAGTTGTGCTCTAATTGCAGCCTTCTCTTAGGTTGGCATTATTATGGGGTGCAATGAAAGATGGTAGGTAGGTCATTCATCATCACAATAATCCTAATTTCAAAAATATTGAACATCAGTACATCGATGATATTAGTAAGCACAATGCAATAATTTGTTTGTTCAAATTACATCATACCAAAAAATTATTACCATCGTTGACCAAGGATTTCGGCTAGAAGATGGAATTTCACAATTGGCAGGGTAAAGAGGTTGTCCCTTTTCATATACCAACTTCTTGAAGTATGTTGCTCCTCATAAGACCTTATGATTCTTTTGAACCGATACTGGAATATTTGCTTCATCTGAACTCAATTTAGAATCAAGATCCTGCAAATTTGGATACATTTTTATTCAGATTGACATGGATAAAAAAAAATCAATGAGATAATCAAAACATAAATAAAATAAGTCAATATTACTAGAGATGGAAAGGGAGAACTCCGCGATGGACTTTAAGAAATATGGAATGGTCTAGAATTTGAAGAATTTGGCATTTGATCATATAATAAGGTTTTCTCCCTGCATTTCAACAAAACTAACAATACATTTTCCTCTACATATCTAAAATAAATTTCGAGAACCATACCACAATCTAAGTTTAAATATAGTTTTGAAACCATTTTTTAAGAATAAGGAAACATAAAACGTAAAATGTATACTAAAATGTTTTAAGCTATGTGAATTCATCTTAAAAGATCATTTGAGATGAATATAATATTTTATGTGCAAATAAACGTTCAAATAACTTTAAAAGAATATTGGTGCACTTGTAAATCAAAAACACATCAGTGCTCATATTAATAATAACAATCGGTGTGTCTTACATAAACGCATCATCGTGCCGAAAAAGTAAAAAAAGAAACACAATTTACTATTTCATTATTTTGCAAAATTTTGCAAGGGAGAGACTTGCAAGAGAGACATATGGAGGAACACTCTGGAGGTACAAAATATTTTGGAACCACAGTATTATTAAGAATATGAGAATTTCAAGGTTGTGGTGATTCACTCTAAACCCTTTTCATAAAGTTTTTTTAATATTAAGAAGGTATTCAATATTTTCATTATTTTGAAAAAAAATATAGGAGACCGATTTGGAGGAGAGACATATTGGGGAGCACTGTGGAGCCGAAGAATACTTTGGAACAACATACATATTTAGAAAAGAAGGATTTGAAGGGTATGATGATTCACTCAAAACCCTACATAGTAAAAATTTTAAATTTTACTCTTGATTTTGATAATATTTGTTTTTACAAATTGTATTTCTATTTGGCTTTTATTTAAAATTTAGAAGAAAAAAAAGAAGAAAATTCCATAATTACCTTAAACCCTTGTTTTTCTTTCTTACGTGAATACAAAATTTCACCCTAGGGTTTAACTCCCTATATCACTTCAAAATTAGGGTTTTTCATTTTAGGTATTTTAGATATAATGGTTTTTTTTTTCTATATATAAGTGTTTGGCCTGTGATGCAAAGGAACCACTTATTGCATCAGATCCCAAATGCATTCGATCCTCTGAATTTTTATTCTTATTTTTTTAAACAGTTTTTTATTTGACATTTTTTTTTAAAAACATTTTCCGATTTTCCCATGTGCCATTTCCATAGAAACACACTCATACATTTATGTCTAAGGAGCACCAATAAAGCCAAAATTCATTTTTATTGAAAAATAATAATTTTAAAAATATGGTTCATAAAAAAAATATCATCGATATTTTCTCATCTAAACAACACAGAAAATGTTGTCAGATACGTTTTTTAATTTTTTTTCTCATCAGTGAGTAATTTTCCTATTGTTTTTTTATGAAAGTTTATTTTTTTTACTTTGCTTTTTGTTTTGTTTTTTTATTGTAGTCACTGTGATGTCTTCTATATATATCTCATTGTTGTAATTCACAATATTAAAAAAAAAAAAAATGGTTTAGTGTGTTTTGTTGTATGGAACACACTAGTGCATTTTATGTAATAAACACACCAGTACTTTGTATATATAAAACACACTGGTTACAATGATTTTTTTCGCTGAAAATTATTTGATTTATTGATAAAATATATTTAATAATTTATGTATTAAATATTACATGTTGTATATTGATAAAAATATGAGAGAGAAGAGTTCAAATAAAAGAAGTTCTGATTGACATAATGATTGACACATCTGGAAAAAAAAAAGCCAGGTTCTTTGTAAATTCTATACAAAAATAATATGGCTTGACTATATGTAAGTTTAACTAATATGTATTGGTTAGTATGTGTCATGCAGAGAAAAAAGAAGAAGAATATCATAAGATTATTTCTGATCTAAGTGATGAAGAGCGTAAAACCTTGATGGAAAAATTGCAGAGAGATGCATCAGGTGAATGAAAAAATACTATTCAATATGATTTTTTTTTTTAATTTTCATTAATAATATACTTAGTAATGTTACATGAAATGTTTCAAACAATATATTAATTCACATATGTTTAATTTTCTACATGAACCGGCAATGAGGGAACAAAATGCCATCTTAACAAAACAAAATTAATTAATATAGAAGATGTAAATGATGATGAATTGGTCCTTAGCTCATCTGGAGTGGTGTTAGAGATTAATGAAAGGGGGGGGAATTTTACATAACCATGAGGGATATATTGGAATGAATGTATAGATGTACTTTCCACTTACAGTATAGAAACCAATCCAATGATTCCAGGAACCAGGTTATATTTAAATTACAGGACGCATTTCCAAAGCAATGGTCAATGAGACATGTCAAACTTGCAATAGCAAAAACATACAACAACAAAAAAGAAACATTCAAAAAGTAATATTCCTAAAAACACTTTTTAGAATATATATATATATATTACAAAGTATTCATTTATTAATATATCAATTTTGTGATATTTAGTTTTCATATATCAATATAAAAATACTTTATTATCATTTTATTTTTTCAAGAAAATTATGAAAATATCAGAGGACCAACGAGTTCATATCCAAAATATGCTAGTAGGAATGTCCAAAAAAGTGTACAAGGAGATGGTCAAAGAAATGAACATAATTACATCGCAGGAGGAGCTATCTCAACAACAACGTGCTTCGAATGTATGTAATAATTGAAAATTTCTATTAGGTAAAAATAATTAATTTAACATTAAATATTAATTTTCAAATATTCTCTTCTAGAAAAGAAAATAAAATGGAACTCATTCTACACATAAAACTGGATGACAAGGAATAAAAGGGTTGATAGCAAAGTTTGTGAGTAATTGTTATTTCCTTATAATAACTTAAGGTTTTGTTTTGTATATTTTAAGTTGTTTTACAACATCCATCCTTGAATGTCTTCAAACGACTTCTAACATACAAAGAAGAGCCATCATAAAAATTGATTGACATTGGGTTAATTAAGGGTTGTGAGTATATGTTGGCATATCAAAACTTATTGTGGAAATTGTAAGTATAATCTATGTTTTTTTTAATTCTATCATTTTATAATTAATGAAAAAAAAATAATACTTTATATTAAATCTATGATTTATCATGGGGTATAATACTTGCAGGAAACAAAGTATGGAACTGAACCAATAGAAAAAAATTTCAAACAAGCCATGAGTTTTTATTTTGAACATATGTGTATGATTCATGAGTCAATTCTTTCTTTGCAGGTACATCGCTTTTCAATTTAAATTCATGTATATTATTTATTTCAATTTTCATTATTTTCACGAATATAGATAGACTCATTATAGATTATTTTTATGTTTGTTGATAGAACATGAAGAATACAAAAACAATCTAGGAAATTAACCAAACATTCAACAAAATAACCCAAGGCATGGAAGTAGCCCAAGCACTAACAACAGTTTTAGTGAATAATGATGACCAATATATTTGGATATCAATGCAAGTTCCAATTGTATTTTTTTGAAATAATTTTCTATGAAAATCAAACAATTTTGTTTAATGTAATAGACATAGTGTCCCAATTGAAAAACAAGGGATTACCGATAAGTGTACCATTTTGTATGACAAAGACCATCTTATTCATATAATAAAATATGTTTTAATTTGTTCTATTGCATTGTCCAATGTCATTGTGAAATGTTACATCACTAATTAAATATATGGATGACTAAATATTATAATGAAGAGATGCAAAATATGATGATATAACAAATTAATTGAAACATCGTATCCAAATTCACTAATCAAAATATAAGATATATGTAACTATTTTGATAAATAATGGAATTAAAAAATAACAATAATTTCACTATCATGCGTTGATGTTTCTCGATGTATTTTAATTATTAATCTCATCAGTGTGATTAATATTAAAATTCACCAGTGCATTTCGTATGAAATGTGTACCAGAGATTTTAGGTAATCAATTAGAAATGGTTTCAATATTTATTTAATACCACAAAATTGTATTAAAAATTTGTCCTTCAGTGCGTTAGGCTCATACAAAGCAATGGTTATTTTGTGTTATTAATAAGAATCGGTGCTTTAGGATTATTAATAAGAACCAGTGCATTTCAGTTATTAATATGTGTCAGCGATATTGTTTTATTGACAAGAATTGGGGCTTGTTTGTTACTAAAAATCATCGTTGCTTTAGATTTTTAATGCACCGGGGGGGTCTAGGTAACACACCAGTGCATATTAGTTTATACAACATTGGTGCCTCCTTATTAATAATGTACCAGTGTGTTCTAATAAGAAATCCCCCATGCTTAATTATTTTTAACTCCCCTGGTGTGTTTTACTATTAAATCTTTAGTGCTTATAAGACAAACACCCTGATACTTAAATATTTTACTACCACAGTGCTTGCATATTTTACTGCCCCGGTGCTTGATGTTAAGTGTACAACACCAATGTTGTAGATGTATGTACACACTGATACTTGTTCCTTATACAAACACACTGATTTGTAAACATCCACTACCACCTCCGGAAGCCCATATTTTTTTAGTTATAATAAGCTTCTATTATAGTATCTAAAAAAACATCCATTATCAAGAACAAATGTTGTAGCAGAGGTTTTTTTGGCAATTGTTTTCCAATTTTGTAATACTAGAAACCTCCACTATAACCTCTTCTAAAAGTTATTTTTCTTGTAGTCGTTATTGTTTATAAAAAAAATAGGCCACACTAAGTAAATCGAATTGAGATCAGAAAATGGATTGACACCATCAACTCCCAATGAAAGCTTAAAATTACAATGTTCTTATTTAAAAATTGCCCATCTTTATTCGATGTTTCTAAATGTAGAACAATTTGCAAGCATCCAAAGAACACCATCTTTACTTATGTTTCATGCATGGTAATCCATAAAATTTTCATTTCTTTAGCACCTGAACAATCGTTGCAAACATGTGATTATTGGAATATAACAAAGAACCTTGTGAGCAACCTTTTTTGTTACTTGATCAATTCAATATCTATTGATTTGAAATTGTAGGAATTTTGTTTTCGATGCATATTTTCCATAATATATAATATGATCATTCGTTCATACATAAATATCTTGATACTCCATTCATATAACTATCATAATGGCACAAAATTGTTTATATGTGAGAGGTAAATTTTTTGATGGTGGTAAAAAAACATCACCTAACAATCTACAATATAAAAAATAACTAGTTAATGTAAATAATGATAATAAAAAATATTACATCTTTAATTTACATACTAATTGACACTAAAAATAGAGAAGAATAAAGTTGAACTTTACATATAATATGTAACAAATTATATTACGTACCTTATGATCTGTGTGAGACAATTGTTTGAAAAACCATTCAATGCCTTCAAGTTCACCAACAACATTATAACATAGAGAATATTTGTTCTTGAACCTTCATATAGGGGTTTTTTTGACTTCTCAAGAAGAGGTATATCATAATTATAATCAAAGTTTTCCTCATCGATAGGAGAAAATATGTCCTGGATCAATCTATTTGTCCCATCATTTGGCTCAACAATATTATTGGTGTCATATTCTTCCATAGGATTTACTTGATCTTCAATCTCCATACCATCCTCCACATCTTGTATAGTGGTATTTGGACTACTACTTGGTAGATATTTATCTTATGGCATGCACCTAGGAGGTTTTATCTTTACAATTACAAACAATCAATAACATTAGTGTATATAGCAAATATTAAAATGAAAGAAAAAATTATAAATATAATCAATACAAAGACATATATAATGACTAACTTACCGTGGGATGAAATGTATTCCTCTATTCAAAATTCCCATACTTTTAAAAATGTATTTCAATTGTTTTCCTTACAATTCTTCTTATTTTCAATCCCCTACATTGATTGGAAGGGAAATAACATTTCCCATTAGTACTGACATGTTCCTCCAATGTAGTTCTTAATCTAGAAATCATGTTTTCACTCTCTTCAAGTGTTTCCATTGGGATTTCCAATATTTTCAACAAAATCCACTAAAACAATATAGGTACATTAATATACTGATATATTCTTACGGTACAAATGTCAGCGAATTGTATTGACCCCATATGTACTACATAATTAATCCATTTTGTCATATATTTATTAAAGGTTTATAACCGTAGTAAAAAAATAATAAACAAATCAAAAACATACATTTTTACCACATAAGTTCCAAAGATTGAGTATAAGTAAGTAATAAAATAAAACAATAAAATAGGACTAGACCAAGACAAATTTTATAGTAATTAAATGGAATTGAGTAGACATGTTCATACCTATTTCCTAGGGAACAATTTGTGTCCCCAAATGAAAGAGGATCTAAGGGTTAGGGATCCAATTTGGGTACTTCAACAAGAGACAAAGTAATATTAAAATTTTGTGACCTTCAAAGTACAAAATCTGAGTTATGCAGATCAAGAATTCGATTTGAGGAAAGTAGCACATAAAAAAAAAGACTAATAAATCATGCAATGAACAATCATCACAAACATATTTTATAACCATCGCACCACAACAAAATATTCTAAATCACTCACCTCTCTCGATGTTTTGACCAATGTTGACTATGTCAAATTTGACCAAGTCAGTGATCATTAAATTGTTTCAAACGGGTAGTTGTGATTCTCTATATCCGTCGATAGATAGAAATAGTATCGTTGAAATATAGACAGATATAGAAGTTTGTCGAAAGTCTGAAGTTCATCAGGGCACCTAGAAAAAAATAATTTCATTTTTTAATATTATGTCGTAATTTGGGATGATATGATTGAATTTATCCTTATGTAGTAGTGTAGAGAAAATCGGTACCTTGGATCCCTCTCTCTCTATCTCTCTCTCTCTCCCTTTCTCTCTTTGATAACTCTTTCTCCACCCCCTCTTCCCCTCTCTCTTTCTCTCCCTCTTTCCCTCTCTCTTTTCCCCACTCTTTCCCTCTCTCTCTCTCTGTCTCTCTTCCCTCTCTCTCACTCTCTCTCTTCCA
>JASDQU011025374.1:0-20998 GCA_032191745.1 Picea mariana | reverse complement strand
ATATGTTCTTTGCACATCCTCCTCGAAAATCAATCATGAGGCCAAAGATGGGTTCCAATATCGAATTTGTGCAATCTAATGCTTCCTCTAAACATAGGGGCATGTTTTGCATCTTTCAAGTTATTGTATATTCACATACTATAAACTTGGGCAACAATGCATCTTTTCAATCATTCCAACAAATTTGTTATAAAATTGGCCTTTGTTGTTCTAGTTTTTAGCTTTTAGGATAAACAATTTTTTTAAGAGGGGCATGTTGTGTACTTAACCATAACATAGTTATTGGCTATTATACTCTATGTTTATTAGATATTTTGTATGTATTTTCATATTGTATCATTTTTAATATTTGTAAAAGGCCACTGGTATGTTATAAGTGCCTTATCACTTCTATTTGTAATTTAAGCTTTAAGGGGGTTTGTAGGACCCCCTCTTGGGCTCCCTATGATAACACATAAAAATGATCTTTTTAACAATAAGCAATAACCTCTCTTGCAATGAAACAACATAAGCAATTCAAAATTGACCAAATCCTCTAGAACCCAATCTAACCACAACCCTTGCTATGGCGGACCATGTACTAAAATCAACACAGGGTCAAGGATATTTTTTGCCTATGCTTAAGCTCTAAGACAAAGCAAGTGTAATAAACGTACCTAAGCTATCATAACCCTCCCTTAAATGCACTACACCAATTTCTCCAAAATTTTGATGTTACTTCTTTGAAATAGCTAATAATGAACACATCAATTGCTTTTCTCTTTAGCAATATCTTATCATCATGACATGCGAGACATCATCATTAGTCCATGCTCACACATAGGATACACCAACTACATCATCATTAGTCCACACTCGCACATAGGATACACCAACTGTATCTACTACAATCATAGGATACATTATATGGCTTCATTCCATGCAAAATAATGAGGTTGACCTTTAAGACGTACTCTAAACGTTCTAACTTTTGGTCTTTTTATGGGTATATTTTCCAACTAATTTTGTTTGAAATCCGGCAAGAATATGTTTAAATTGCATATTTGAGTTGTTGGGATTGAACAATTCAAGTGCTCTAGGAGTTTTTCAATGTGTTGAATCCATTTATTTATTTAAAAAAACAATTTAAGTAACGAAAAATTGTGAATTCACCAAAAATTATATAATCAGATTTCAATAATAATTACCAAAAAAAACCAAAAAGTAAAACATTTAGACTACACCAACCTTTAATAATGACAATGATCAAAATTCACACTTACTGTGATATCATATTAAATGCTCGATATACTATTACTCAAATATCAAATATAAACTCAAAATACCTCTCAAATATGTTAACATGAATCTACTCATATAAATCATTAAAATCTAGAAGCTCACGTGCATATAGAAATGTAAAATATCAACCATAACCATAATATACTTGTAACATATCAACCATAACCATAATCTATGATTCATGTCTTATTGAACTGTAAGTACATATTATCCCTCTTCTAAACCCCTATTTCCACTTGCTTGTCCTCCCTCACAATTATGAAATAGGACACCGCATTCCTTCAAAGTGTTCCCCAAAAATGACAATACGTACATATATTAACAAAAGTATATTGTATTACACGGTACTCAGAAGTAAAAAGTATGGTTGAACTCAAACCACATAAACAAAAACACATATATTAAAACATTATAAATAAAAATATTAAAGGGTCACTTGAACTAAAAGTAATTACTCATTTATCAAAATTAACACGAGCGAAGAAAAGCTTTTATACAACTCCCTTTTTGTCCTTAACATAGTAACACCCATTTATTTATTTATTTATTTTAGGTCATGACGTACATCATACGCTATTTTAAATACAAATAAAAATTGCATTCAAAAGAAGTCCGTAATGAATAATAATTAATTTAATGGTTGTACCATCATTGAAAAGTTTGAAAAAATATATTTAATTTAATTTAGTGTAGTTTGGATGGGTTGTCAATTAAGTTTAATTTGAATGGTTGAAAGTAGAAACGTTATTATGTGCATTCAATGGGTGAGATGAAAATGTTATTCATATGTGGAGAGTTAAATTTCACTTGAAATATATTTACTTTTAATGAATCAATTGTTGACTAAGGTTCGCAAGGTGTCAACAATGAAAGTGATGATGAGGAATCAAGGGAAGCAACAAGTATTTTCAAAATTGTAGGCGGGAAAATTTCAGAGTAAGCCATGGCAGAGGTTTGGATCTTCACTAGTTTAGTAGGGTTTTGGAGGGCCTCCACAGCCTTTCCTTTTTATCTATACCTTCTTTACTGAATAGGTTTTAGTTTTTTAGTTAGCCTCTCAAAGGCTTTAGCGCAAGTTTCGGCTATTTTTAGAGCTTCATCCTTGAGTTGGTGGACTTTATTATAGTCTAATCTCTCCTCCCGACATTTTAACTACTATTCTAGGTAACTGAACCCTATCTTCCGGGATCGGAGGTCTCTCCTACATCTATCGTTGGGTTTTGGTTAGTGCTTCACAGGTGGACCTCCACCTTTGCTTCTGTCAGTTTCATTACTTATTAACATCCTTCATTGGACTTTGGTGAGATCATAGCCCTTGATTTATGCACTTTGGTTTAACTGCTCTCCAAGTGGAAGCTCGATGGCTCACAAACGTTTGGAGAATATAAATGCAGAGCTTAATGTGTTATTAAATGCGTCAGTAGATGGACTTTGGCAGGAGGAAGTAGTTAATACGTCCCATTTTACTTCGGAGGTGTTCTCGGGGAAATAGTCCATAGGTTTATGTTCCACTGATAAACAGTCTGATACTCATAAATTTTGTCAAAGCTCTAAACAGGGTATTGCTCCTTCCTTAGATACCTTTCTACCAGCCATGTCGGAGTCTTCTCTTGGTGTTTCGTTTCAGAATCCGATGCTCGGTCCACAGAAAGACAGTAGAGGGATTGGTAATATTGTTACTCATTTTAAAAATCTTGGTCCAACTACAACACAGAAGAGCCGAAGACAATGGACCACAAATAAATCAGTTAAAAGAATGGTATTAGGTTCAGACATTAGGTTGGAGGACACCTGCAGGATGGCGCTTTGCGGCTTAGTGGGGAGATTCACATATTGTAATTTATGTGAGGAGAAATTCTAGGTTTGGATGGAGCGCGTTTGGTTGCCTGTTCTAGGATATCTTCCAGAGGTTTATTTCCTAACTAAAGGTTGGATAGGGTTTATTTGTAGCTGTCCGGAAGATGTAGCGACTCTGTTAGGAAAGAATTGGGTTAATGGAACAAGCAGTCTCATGCTTAAGAGATGGTGGGTAGCATTTAACTCGGAGACAGAATATTTCTCCTTAAGGCATATGTGGGTTCTACTCCCGGGATTACCTCTGCATTTGTGGAATGAAGGGGCGTTGGAGGCCATTGGAGACTCACTAGGAAAGTTTATCATGATAGATAGAGGTAATATTGAGGCGACAACTAGAAAAGTTGGAAGGGTATTGGTTGAAATGGACGTTCATCTGGGATTGTCGGAGACTATATAGATTGAGTGGCGTGGTAATCGTTGTCTTCAGAGATTAGACTACCTTGGGATCTCGTTCAGATGCAGTTACTGCAGAAGCACTTCGCATATGCGACAAGATTGTAAAGGTTATGAAGATGTTGTTTTAACTCAGGAAGATACTGATATTTTTTATAGTACTCCCGACTCTTCTGTGGAAACTGACTTCTATGGATTAGAAGAAGTTCATCAGGACCCAGTTGATCCCAAATTCTTGGAGAATTCTTCTTCTGTAATCAGTAAGTTACAAGCACATTGACTTGTCTTTTGCAATTATCTTTCAGTGTGGGAGCGAGATATTATAAATTCCTTTATTTGGCTTAAGAGTGTTACCACAAAGTTTGTTTCGCCACCTTTAGCCGAGATAGGGGGATCGGTTGGTATGTGTTGGTCCCTAGGGGGTCGAGAATCCTTAAATATCTCAATGAGTGTAACCCCACCTTTGGAGCCAGTGACTAACACTGACAGTTTGGATTTATCAAGAGTCCAAAAAGCCTCTCGTATTTCTCCTCTGGAACCTTCCATTCCTACTGAACCCATTAGTAGTTCGGAGACTAGTCATATGATGATGGGTCATCCTGTCTCGCCACCTGGGTATAGAGAACCGGAAGAGGATGAGTCAACCCTCTCTGTTGTACTGGACTCACTGATTCCTTTCATCCGTGGAAATGACACAAGTGTACAATTACCAGTGTTTCTAGGGAAATCGATCATTGACCCAGTGGTCGGGATTGGGGAGGCTAGCAGTTCGAGGTCTACGATGGTTGAGGCTGGAAAAGAATTTGCGTGGTCCAGGGGATTGGGTATTGAACACTCACCTATTAAAACCAAAAGCACACGAAAGAAATCCACACTTGAGGCTAATCTTGAATCTGTGTCACATACTCCTATCGAAGGTGGGTCCCTTAGAGCGTTGAAGGCCCTTGCGAGGTCCAAGTAATGTTATTACTCTCACTCAATTTAAGGGGGATTGGAGGCTCCCTAAAATTAGCCTCGGTTCGAAGTGTTTTGGACAAAACTTGGCCAAATATTGTTTTCTTTCAAGAGAATCTGGTTCATTTTGAAAAAACCCATAATTTCTTTCAATTTTTTCGGCCTAAGTGGTTATGTCGTGCAGTGAACTCTGTGGGTAATTCTAGAGGATTAATGGTTTCTTGGGATCCAACTTTTTTTGATATGGTGTTGTTCCTGACGTGTGGTGGGATCTTTTTGACAGGTTACTGTTTAGAAAGAAAAAGACAGATTAATCTCCTAAATGTTTACGGGCCTTGCGTGGAGCACCAACATTTTTGGGAAAGACTGGAATCTTCTGGCTTGCTGACCTTGGAAAATCTTATTCTAGCATGGGACCTTAATTTGACTTTATCTACAGGTGAAATATGGGGTGATGTGGCCTCCCTGGGGTCTATGGAAAAAATTTTCATCAATTTTTTTCATAAAAATAAGCTCATTGATATTGTTCCAGGGAAAGTGGCGCCTACATGGAGAAATGGTCGAGCGGGAGAATATTTTATTGCTAAGAGACTTGATAGATCCTCACTTTCCAAAGTTATAGTGAATTCGGTTGGCATCTACAGAGCTTGGGTGGAATTCCTATTTATTTCAGACCATGCCCCGATATTACTTCGACTAGATCTCCCTCCGCTTTATAAGGCTTATCCGTTCAAATTCAATGCAATGTGGATTATAGAGCAAGGTTTTATTTCAATGGTTCAAAAACTGTGGACAGATCCAATTTATCTAAACGAGACTGATAAGCAGAAGTGTCTTGTCTCAAAATTAAAAGATTTAAAAGCACTTACGAAAGTTTGGCAGAAGGAACAAAGAACTAGTAAAAATGCTAGGCTCCGTGGACTGGAGAATGAGATCTCCTATAGGTTACAAAATTTGGTGGAGGGCACTTGTCTCAACTTGGTAGATTTGGCATTAAAGGAGTTGGAACAAGAAATGAATACTTTACTTAAGGAAATTGAGGAGTAGTGGCGCCAGGGAATTCGAGCAATCTGGATTCAAAGTGGAGATCTAAACACAAAATTTTTTCATAATTTCGCGAGCTTCAGGAGAAATAACAAGTATGTTTGGGAGATACAAGATGAAGAGGGACAAGTTTACAGTGGTCAAGAAAATATTAAAAAAGTTGCTTTAAAACATTTCAAAGATTTTTACAATGAACCTATGGTTCCAACTCCTGGAGAACAAGTTAGGGTGGTAGCACTATTTCCAAATATTTAAAATGATGTAGAGGTTGAAGCCCTTTTCAAACCTATGGACAAGGAGGAACTGAAGAAAGTAATAACAAATTTTAAAGTGGATAAGAGTCTGGGCCTGGATGGCTGGACAATGGAGTTTTTTAAGCATCTTTTGTATATTGTTGGGGTGGGTCTTTTGGAAATGATTGAAGAGTCTAGAACAAAGGGATTTATTCCAGGGGCATTAAACTCAACGTTTATTACTTTAATTCCCAAAGTAAACAAGCCTCTTCATTTTGGAGATTACAAACCGATCTCTCTGTGTAATCTTTGCTACAAAATCCTTTCAAAGATCATAGAAAATCAGAGTAAACTGATTCTTTCTAGATCGCTCTCGAAAGAGCAGTTGGGTTTCTTACAGGGGAGACATATACAAGATGCCATAGGCACAGTACATGAATGCATTCACAACATTAAAAAGAAGAAATCAAAGTCTTTGGTATTAAAGGTCGATTTACAAAAAACATATGATTGTGTTAACTAGGACTTGTTGCAGATGCTACTTCTTCAAATTGGTATGGGCCTAAATATGACAAACTGGATAATGAGTTGTGTGGTTTCTACTTCCTACTCAATTGTAATTAATAGAGAAGCCACTGATTTATTTAAAAGCGAGAGGGGCCTGAGGCAAGGATGCCCCTTATCACCTCTGCTTTTCATATTAGTTATGGAAGGATTGAGCCTCATTTTGAAAGAAAGCCAAAGAGAGGGTAAGATGATAGGTATTAAAGTTTCCAGGTCAATAAAAATATTGCATATTCTATTTGTGGACGATGTGATCATAATGACAAGCACAACTATGTAGGAGTGGCGGGAGATTGATAAGGTGATAAAAATTTTTTGCTTGACCTCTCGTTTAAATATAAATGAAACAAAGTCTACATTTCATCAAGCTGGTCTTTCGGATCAGGATCTTATTCCCTTCAAAGCTTTTTTTCCTTTCATATTTATGGAGCTAGATGTGGGGTTCAAATATCTTGGGATTTTTGTTAAGGTAGGAGCACAACGATATGAAGATTGGCGTTGGTTAATAAAAAAGGTGGATAAAAGGATTAATAATTGGTGCTATAGGTGGTTGTCCTTAGGAGGACATCTCACCCTCTTGAAAGTTGTGCTAACTAGCCAACCAATTTATTGGATGTCTCTGGTAGTTGTCCCTTGCTCTGTCTTGAATACTCTAAGAAAACTGATGTACAATTTTCTATGGAAAAGAAATAGTGACTCTCACCAAATTCACTTGTGCAATTGGGAGCGGATTAACCTTCCTAAGATATATGGGGGTTGGGGCATACACAATATCTTTGACTTTAGTAAGTCGTTAGCAGTGAATACTCTTTGGCGAGTGCTTATCGGAGAGGGCATTTGGCATAGGGTCGTGATCGACAAATATCTACATCATGCAACTGTGATTAACTGGTTTAGATCACAGTCTTTCCAGTAGACCGGGGTTTCTAGAATCTGGAGCGGACTATTAAAAGTTATTCACTTAGTAATGCATGTTTTAAGATGGATTCCAAGGATAGGTCAGCTTATTGCGTTGGAAAAGGATCGTATCTTGGGTATGGGAGATTGCTCATTTCTCTCTAGTAATCTTCTGATTGTTTTAAGTGAAAAAAACATCTTTACTCTTGCATAGACCAATAATTTATCAGATAACCAGATTTGTTCTTCCTATTGGCTTTGTAGCAGTGATCTGGGTTTAGAAGGCGATCATGCATTGGAGTGGGATCAATTCAGACAGGCACTCATGGATTCCAGAGCACTTGTCCAAGATTCGAGAGATAAACTTATGTGGGTTGGAGGAGATAATTCAGGATCTCCTTCCGTTAAAAATTTCTATATGAGCATTATTTCTTCTAAAAGGATGTTAAAAGTAGAGAAGCGAAGACAATCCATCTGGAAATGGAAATCCCAATTAAAAATCAAATTGTTTATTTCGATAGCAATGGAGGGTAAAATATTAACTTGGGACTCTTTGCAGAAAAGGGGATGGGAAGGACCTGGGCGTTGTCCTCTGTGTAAACTTGGAGTAGAATCTGTCATACACCTTTGCAAACTCTGTCCATTTTCTATTTCAGTCTGGAATTCGATTTTAAAGGAGTTAAATTTGAAAAGTTGTTGGTCTGGGAACACTCTTTCGGAATGTTTAAAAGACTGATATTTGGAAAAGACAGTCCCCACTCAGATAGCAGTATATTAGTTGGTTCATCTGGCACGAGAGAAACAAAGTGCTTTTTGAAGAATCCATCCCGTCTATTCAAGCAATGATTTAGAAGACATTGGCATTACAATCTAGATCTTTTTCTCAACCGAAGGATAGACCTCTGAGGAATATTCTGATCTCTCAACAAAAGGATTCAGCACTAGCATGGTCTGATGGAGCAGCTCAAGGAGATGGCAACAGGTGTGGTGCAGGTGGTGTAATAAAATCTTTGGATGCTACTGTTATTAGATGGACCTTAAATTGCGGCAGGGGAACCAATACTAAAGCGGAACTCATGGGAGCTTGGGCCACACTCTTGTTAGCAGATCACTTATATTTACCCTACATCCATTTGCTAGGAGATTCAAAAGTAGTTATCGATTGGCTTTTAAGCAAAGACAAACTTCAGGTAAGCTCTATGGAAGGTTGGAAAGCTAGAATAAAAGCAGTCTCAAAGAAGTTTCAGTTTATTAGCTACCAACATATTTACAGAAATTTTAATACTGAAGCAGACAAGTTATCAAAGCATGTCATCGAAGAACCAGAGGGCACTTTATCTTATTATCTCTGGACAAATGGAGTTGAAGGACCTAGGAGATAGATTTGGATCCATTAGTCTTTTTGGGGAGATACTTTAACTGATCAACAATATAGTTTTATATACTTTGTTAGTGGACAAATATTCAATTTTGTTTTTTGTTTTTTGATGATGTCTTGCTTTATTGATTCCAGTATGGACTTTGAGCATACCTGAGAATAACAATCTCCTAATCTTTTTTGTAAGATTTGGTTCAGTTCTCTCTTAGTATTGCCATGTAATGGATCCTCAAATATGAGATGAAAGATGTAAAAAAATTATGTCTAATATAATTGAGCAATTTTTTTCCTGGAAACAAGGTGCCAACAATCTCACTTTTACTTATAAACTTGAGTGTAGGACAAGACATTACATGTAAAAAAATAGAGTTCAGATGAACCTAATATTCAAGAATATGCATTTCCTTTTTTAAGGTTACATATTTAAATCTTAAGAGGTAARGTATGTACACCTAAGTAAGCTTAGTAATCAAATCATTGTGAAAAACGAGACCATTTATCTTACAAATAAAGAAATCCCATACATMAATTTTACATTTAACTAAATAATAATCTTTAATTATATTATTATTAATTTTTTAATTAAACTATATAAACAATTATCTTTTTTAATTCTTAAATCTTAAAATAAAAATTAAAAATTAAAAAAGACACTCCACATTTGAATATATTTTGAATATATGTAGGAATATTAAATGTTTTTGTTAGAAAATTTACCTTTATAAAGGTGGCCCCTTTTTTTCATACGTTTAATAAGTACATTTTATATTTGATGTTTGATTTTGACATTCATCACCTTTGATTGAGAGTTTAGTTTTTTTTATTTGATTGATGGTTTAGTTTTTTATTTTATTTTAAATTTAAATTTAAAGTTTTAAATATAAATTTTGCTTAATTACGATATTTTTTTAATTATATGATAATGGTGGGGAGGTCTATGGCTAGGGTTTTCCTGGCCGCAGACCATTTGCACATTCTCTCCTGCGTTCGAGCGGGCTTATCTTGCGGCCTTCCTCGTTCAGATGTTCTTTCTCCCCAATGTCTCTCTCCATTCTGGAGTTTCTTCTTCCCAGATTATCTAAGCAAGGTTCCTTTCCCCATCGCTAGTTTTTTCGTGCACGGATCAGGCTCTTTTGTTGGCGGCAGTTTTTGGTTTCTAGCAGCAACTCCTTCTGGGGATGTTGCATCTTCTTCCCGAGCCTTTCGCTTGCTCAATTCAGGGCCTAGTGCCCGGATCCGTCCCTAGATCCATTTCTTCTTCAATTTCGGTTTGTGGATTGCTTGTGGTGCGTCTAGGGGGCGTCGTCTGGGTTATTATTTCAGATTTGTTGTTTTCTAGAGAGGTGGGTAGTTCATCCTCAGTGGGAGCGCAAATATGGGATTGAGTCTTGGTGATTCTTCCTTTTTCTACTACTTTTTTGCGGTTCCTCTCTCGGGTTTCTTCGGTTGTTTAGGGTTTGATGTGTGCTCATGATCCAACTCCTTTTGGCGGTTATTGATGTCTCTTTTCCTCCACATGACATGGGTTGTGACAGAGATTTGAGGTCCTGTCTTGGGCGTGCGGTGTTGTGAGCTGGCACTTTGAGGTCCTGTTGGTAAGGCGTGCAATTTCTGGTCACTTGTTGGTCGAGGTCTCCATCGATTTGCTGCTTTTTGGTCTTGTTGATCTGAGGTTTTCATACCTCTCTGACCTGGTCTTTCCGACCTCCTGGGTTTGTTGGGAGTGCATTTTTTGGGTTTTTCATCTCACGGGTTCTCTAGTGTGGGGTCTTCATTGACCCAGTTTGGGGATCATTTTGAGTTAGTCTTTCTTCTTTTTCTTTATGGCGTCTCTGTCATCTATATTTCCCCTTGGGATCTATCTACACATGTGCTAGATGCACCTATAAAATGTAATTTGGTTCTCTCCAAAAAAGTAAAATTACATATTTTTCCGAAGAAAAAAAAAAAAATTTATTTAATTGTTTTACCAAATTTAAAAATGTATAATATATATTTTATTTTATAGAATTTTAAAATGTATACTATATTTTTTAATATATTTATTGTACTAATGTATGTTGATGGGATATTTTTTTCTTATTTCTTAATTTTTTATTAATTGATTTGAAATTGAATGAAAGTTTTAATAATATTAACTACTTTATATTTTTCTTTGTATATTTGAAATTTTCAATTTGTATGACATTTTCGTTCCCTAGTAATAATATTTCTAAAGTATATTTGAAATTTTCAATTTGTATGACATTTTCGTTCCCTAGTAATAATATTTCTAATATGAACTTTATCATTATGTTTGTGTCCCACAAATAAGAGAGTTTTATTTACTAATTTAACGACTAAGTTATAACTTTAAATTAAATTATTATTTTATTTATAATAGCACACCTTTTACTACTATATCCATAATATTTATAAAGATATTCTTATGTATGTATAACTTTATTAATAAGTGTCCTACAAATAAGAGAGTTTTATTTACTAATTTCACACGATTAAGTTGTAACTTTAAATTAAATTATTATTTTATTTATAATAGCATATATTTTACTATTATATTTATATTTATAAAAATATTTTTATATATAGATGACTTTATTAATAAGAGATGAAATTCATGAAACATGAATTATGCTATTTTTCTATTTATTGATTTATTTTTTTAAGTTGGTAAAACTTAGAGCTCAAACATAACACTATTTATTAGATAGACACACATCTTTAATATCTAATTATTTATTAGACATTTACATTTTTATGTCGTAAGGTGTTTTCCCTTTGTGAAGTGTATATATTGATGTGACTTTTGGAATTTGCCCTATCCATCTAGATCTATTGGATGACATTGAGATGCTTTGAACCATTTATCTGAAATATCGATTGATTATGTATATATTAATTGTAACATTTTCCTTATCATGATTTACAATAACTTAGCTTGTTTAATGGACTTTATATGGCATATAAGATCTCATGGCCAACAAAGATGAAATTATGCCAATGCTCTATGACAACGATATCGACATCGTGAAGGTTGACATGGTGGGCAATGATGCATTGAGGGTGGTGTTCTTTTACATCGTATGCAAACCACACCACATGGGATTGGTGGTGGGGATGGGGCAGAAGGAGGCCTATGTTCACGACGAGGTGTAGTCCATGTGTGGCATCCTCACTCTCAAATACCCAATTGACCACGACATCGTCTCCAACTAGGATGTCATGGAGAAGACTTGGCAACACATCTTCAATAATAAGCTATGTGTCGCCCTCGAGGAGCACTTATTTTCGTTGACAGAGCCCCTGTTAAACCATAAGGCTAGCTGTGAGAAGATGATCGAGATAATGTTTGATACCTTCAGTGTCTTGACCATAGTTATTGCTAACTAAGTTGTGCTCTCACTTTATACCAATGAACGAGCAATAGGCATTGTGATAGATCCAAGTAACATAGTCTTGCATGATGTGCCCAGCTAGAAGGCCTACATGTTGCCTCATGCAATTTTCTACTTGGAATTTGGTGGACTATGACTTGATGATGGTGTTGGTAAAAATATTGGTGGAGTGTGGTTATTCCCTCGCAACAATTGTGGAGTGGGAAATTATGCACGACATGAAGGAGAAGCTAGGTTATGTGGCTCTAGACTACTAGTGGGGGCTCCAACTTGTTGTCACAATGTTGTTGTTGAAGAAGAGCTATAAGCTTATTGTTTGGAAAATAGTCATAATCAATGTTGAGAGTTAATGTTGACTAGAGGTACTATTTTGTTCCTCAAATGATTATTACAAAATGAGACATTTATTTAGGGAATTTGATCATTCTCAAGATGATCTTGCAAGAAATGACATAGTGTGGCCTTGACCCCTCTTTTGGACACGCCATTATAAAATAGGGATTCAATTATCAATTACTAATGGAAGAAAACTAGTAGGTTAACACAAATGTTTTAGATGTTCTCAAAATAATTTAACATGCATTGATTGTAATGCATTACACCAATAAAAATAATTACTAGTTAATAATTTTTTTTAATTATATTGAAAAAAAAAACAATTAATTTATTTTTAAATATTTGAGTATGTAAATTTTTATAGTTCATCATAATTGTAGTTTAATTTTTGGAATATTGCACTATGTCAAAATTTAAAAATATTCCTTAAACTATTATCTTTAAATATCTTTAAAACATGAAAAGAATGAAAAAATAAAAGAGAAGAAGATTAAACATTTTAAGATTTCAATTTTTTTCAATTTATTTTTATTGAAATGAAAAAATAAAAAAGAAGAAGATTAAATATTTTAAGATTTCAGTTTTTTTCAATTTATTTTTATTGAAATGTGTTTAAATAATTTTAATTAAAATTGTAATTTTTAATGGATGAAATTGTTATTTTTAATGTAAAAATGAATCAACCCCTTAAAAATACCATATTACAATTAGATTGTATAACGTTAACATTTAATATCTATGATTTGATTAATCCAAAATTATTTTTTTCATCTATTTCATAAAAATAAGAAATAATAAAAATGTCAGAGTACCTGTCATTATTCTAAACAACTAAAAAGGAACAATTTCGTCATACGTTTAGACTATTGCAAATAAAATATATGCACCCAAAAACTTGTTTTACCTTAAAGGCATATTTTATTTATGTCTCACCACTTTATATTATTGTATTTTATAAAATATATGCACCCAAAAACAAGTTTTACCTAAGGCATAATTTATTTATGTCTTAGCAATTTATATTATTAGCACTTTATATTATTGTCCTTTATATGAAAGTAGATGGATAATCAACTCTTAACCTTTGTTAACCCTAAAAAAAATTAGATATCATGAAATTTAAACAACATTGAAAATGGAGGGTCAATGATGGCGTGCAAGTTCTCATTCTCTTTAATTGATTACGAAAGGCACATTTAAATGTAGGGAAGAATGATTTCAAAAGTTCATGGAAATATCACATGGATGATTGGAAAGTTCTATAGTCTCCCATGACCATATAATGTTCTTAGCATGGAAAACCCACAAATCAATTGTTATGTTGAAATTTATTTCATATTATATATATTATATATAATATAAGTAATTTTGTACGTGTAATAAATTTTTTTTAATAATAAATCATTTTTATTTTTTATGGTTTTTTTATTATTTTAATTATTTTTCATAATGATTTTATAGTTTCATAATAGTTAATTTTTATTTTTTATTTTATAGATTTCAATCTCAACATTTTTTTTTCTATTATTTCAATGTTATTTGTCTATGATGATGGGTGGAGTGTTTACTTAAAATATTGGACATTTCAAAATTTCACACATAACTTATCTCCATAAAACTCAAGCAATAATATGACAAACTTTGAAAACCTACACACTTAGATTTTAAACCTCTATGGAGAGGACTATCTCAAGGAGACTGGGATTGTTGAAAAGCTCAGAATTGAAATTATGAAAAGAGTTACTAACCTTACTTTCTTAAAGTGATACCAAGATTCTTTTATCCTCCCTCCATTTACTCCTATTCATCAACATCATCGAAGGTCTGATCTCAACCACATTTTTACAAGAGCCACACATGTTATTCTTCGTGCATAAATTCACTTTACTAGGTCATATCTCATCCACTTATCTTGTAAGGTTTTTAAGCTTCGTCTTAAACTCTTGTCAATTATTTGTTTTGATATATGGTCTATTATTAAACGCATGTTATAAAATGTGGCTTATAATTTCTTTGAATTAACCTCATTAAAACAAATTTGTAAATGTAATAAATTAACTACTAAGCTCCATAATTCACACCCTCTGCATTCTCATCGACTGACCTCTCTTCAGCTTACCTTTGAATCTTTTATGTTTCCTCAATCACCCAAAATGATGTTCCCATTTCCTCATCGTCCCAATCGAGTTCACCATTTATACATATCTCCTCTCATTCCCAACCTACAAGTTCCTCAGTTTCCTCAATGAATATCTCCACATCCTCACTTTATGAAGCTTCCTCCTTGTCACTCTTAGTGCTTGTTTTGGACATTAAGTCGGTCTCGGCCCGCCCACCCACTCCATAGTTGACAACCCATCATATCTCTCCTTCACAAGTTTTCTCTTCTTCAATTCCCGGGCATTTCTACATGTATCCAACTATTCCAATGACTCCTTCAACAATCCAATATTTTACCATGGAAAATTTATCCATCATAAAATCATTCGAGCATTTTTCCTTCGACTTCCTTCATCGATCCACCACTACCTTTGCATACCCTAATATCTCTCCTCTTTCTTCCACATGTTTCCCCAATTGTGACATTATTAATTTTAATTCATCTTCACTTTCCAATGAGGATACTAATTATTTTTATTCTATTTTGTTATTGATTTCAAATGATAACTTTAATTCTTCTTCGCTAAATTCTAATAACAACTCTAATATAGTTTTAAGCTATAATGAGAGCTCTAATTTTTCTTTAATGCCTAATGATAACACTAGTATTAATGACCTTTTGAACCCTATTCATTCACTTGTAATCTTTGACCCAAACTCTATTAACGTTCCTCTCATTCCCCTCCAAAAACACCCCTCATCCTCTTCATTTTCTTATTTGGTGAAGGTTATAATTTTATCTTCTTTTGATCTTGATCCTCCTTCCATCCATCTTCTAGAAAAAGACTTCAAATTTTCCCTTGACCCTCATCATATTCCCATAGAATATATCCTCTGCTCTATCGAATCCATAACACATCCTCTTCCCACACACGAATTTGAAGAAATTCGACAAGAGTCTGGTAGAGTTCTTTGTCTTTCCAAACCTCCTAAACTAGACTTATCAAAAGAATAATTTCAATCCATCTGTCACCTTGATGATAACCCCAATATCATTATTTTAAAAGCTAATAAAGGTAACACTACATTCATTATGGATACCTCTGACTATTAATCTAAGCTTCAAGACCTTCTTTCTTCTTCCTCATATACCTCTCTCCAAGAACCCAATCAACACCATAACTATCTTAGTTACCAAAGTCATCAAATCTTCACCCCTGGACCCTTCCATTCAAAAATGTCTTATTCCTCATAACCCTCAAACCCCTAGGATCTATGGGCAACCTAAAATTTATAAAAAAGACTTCCCCCTTAGGCTGGTAGTAAGTGCCATAGGAGCACCCACTGATGCCCTAGCTTGCTTCCTTGTTGATAAACTTCAATCTTTTATCGAAAAAACTCCCTCATTTATTAAATATTCCTCTGATTTTATTAAAAAAACTCGGCATCTTCGCCTTGATGAATAAGACATCATGGTAAGTTTTGATGTTGTGTCCTTATTCACCAAAATTTCAGTTTCGGAAATCCTTGATCTTATCTACAAATTGGTTGACCCTAAAACCCTTAACCTTATTAAAATGTATCTCACCTCGACTTTCTTCACCTTTAAAGGCATATGTTATGAACAAATAGAAGGTACATCCATGGGGTCCTCCTTATCCCGAGTGGTCACCAATAATTTTATGGAAGGTTTCAAAGATTTATTCTTAAACAACTTTCATCTTAATCACAAATGTTGGTTTCAATTTATTGACAATACCTTCGTCCTTTAGCCTCATGGCCACCCCTATTTGACCACTTTATTAAACCTCCTTAATAACATTTCGCCCCATATCCAATTTACAATGCAAATCCAAAATGAAAACTCTCTTCTCTTTTTAGATGTTCTCATTACATGTCTTCCCAATGGCACCCTCACCCACCAAATCTATAGCAAAAATACTCACACCAACTAATACCTTCATACCCATTCTCACCATCACCATGCCCAAAACTTTGTGGTTTTAAAAACTCTTGTTACTCGAGCCATTTGAATTTTAGCTCCTCATTTCTTTGAGAAAGAAAAAGCCCACCTAACATAGGCCCTTGTGGCCATTGGTTATTCCATATCTCAAATCAACAAATCCTTTCGCTCAACTCGTTATTCTAAATCTAAAAACTCTCATTCTTCTTCCCCACCCTTAACTCTTAGTTCTCTTCCCTATATTTTGGCTACTACATATCATATTTCTAATATTTTGGCCAAAAAGAATATCAAAACTCTCTTTAAAGCCTATAAAATCCTTAAGCAATTATTCAGAACAACTAAGGATGAATCTGACTCCATGCTTGGCTTAGGAGTTTACAAAATTCTCTGCTCTTATGGCAAGTCATTCATAGACCAAACTGATAGATCCTTTAAATCTTGTCTCAAATAACATATAGTTGATACATTCCACAATCACATCTCCAGGTTAGCAATCACTAAACACTCCCACAAATCTAATCATCTCATTTGCTTAGACCAAACTAAAATTCTGGCTTTAGAACACTATTACTCCTCTTGTATCATTCGAGAAGCATTGGATATTGAAAATCATCCTAATAATTTTAATCGGGAAAATGGTTACAAACCTAGCCAATCTTGGAAGCCTATTATTCATCGTATTGATCATTAAACCTTTTCTTTCTTTTTGATTTCTTGTTTTTTTAATTTTTATTTAATTTTTATTTGACTTCTATCCCAGACCACTGATGCTCTTCTCCCTTTTAACCTTTTTACCCCTCCTTTTTTTTGCTAACTTGACCCCTTTCTATTCCTTAGAAATATTAAAAACAAATATTAAAATTTTGTTTCCTTTAATCCTTTCTTTTTATTTCAATTTTCCCATTAGCAATAAATAATTTTTATTTCCAACAATTCCATTATTATTATAATTATTTTTCACAACAGCTTTATGGTTTCACAAAAGTTAACCTTTAATTTTGTACTTTATAAATCTCAACCCAACACTCTTTTCTATTATTTTAGTTTTATTTGTCCTTAATGATGGGTGAAACATCCACTCGAAACATTGAACATTTCAAAATTTCATACACAATTTATCTCTGAAAAACTCAAACAATAGCGAAATAAATATAATTTATAAAATATTAATTATATAATTTTATTTATGTAATCTAATTAACACTTTATTAACATTTCTCCAACTATTTTTCAACCCCTCTCATTTTGCATAACTTAATTATTTAACATAATTTAATTTTCCCTCAATTTTTTTTTTTTAATTATAACACTTAAATATTGATATTGAATACAATTTTAGATAAATTTAAATATAACTTTACATTTATTCATTACATTACAAAAATCCTAACTTCAACTTAAAGCACATACCTATACATGCATACGTCATCCTAACCTTAAAATATTCACTAGAAGAACTATCTTCTCTTTTTAATATATATGCGCCCTTCATGTTAATCATGCCAAATCACGATTTCAATCCCATGGAGACGTAATACTAAAAAATTAACGGGTATTTAATATTTGTGACATTACATACTTGTTACGTAATATTATTGTAATGTTTATGTATAATAATTAGTGGATTATTTATTATTATTTTAAATTTGTATTTACTAAACATTGGAATATGATTTTTTTTTTTTTTTTTGTTAATTTGTGCGGGACCTGTTGGCTCGCGATTAACCTGTGGCTTGAGAAACCGCGACTCAGGGACATCTAAGCCGTCAAAATCACCCGGGGATCGCACCCGGCCTGAGCCACACCAACCCTTAACATGGTTGGATTTTTTGTCCCCGCAGGTTTCAAACCGGTGACTTTAACATCATGGAGTGGCTTAACAACACACTCCGTCACCGACTGTCCTACACCTCGGGGACTCTTTTAATTTGAAGGACATGGGGGTGGGCTTTGATCCACTTATGTGTGCACGGGTCACGATACCATTTAATATGGTATCTCTGGGTGCAACCACACGTTCGACCACTACCTCAAGGTGTCCCCATGGCTCCAGGGAAAGCCCTCACGAGAATTGAACCTTGCCCAACGGTGAAAAACTCCTCGCTTTTCACCATTGGATCCAACCCCTTTGGGCCATTGGAATATGATTTTTAAAGTGTATATTTTTTTATCATTTAATTCCATGTCATGTATTAATTTCTTCTTATTAAATGATAAAAATATTACACCTTAATAAATTTGATCCATCTCGTACTTGATATATTGAGTATAATATATATATATATATAAGAAATTTTCGGGAGTTCTGAGAAAACCCTAACCTATTTTCCATTGTTGTAGTTTTATTTCTGATTTTGCAGCCATGTTCGGAAGGGACCTGAACCCTCCACTTGAGTTTAAATCAGATATTGAAGCTTGATCAACTCCTAGAGATCGTTATCTTGCGAGTTGTTGTTTGATGTAAAGCATTGGCATATGATTCCAAAGGTCTCATGGGATAATTCATTGGGCTTTGGCCCTCCCTTCGACAAATGGAACTGTAGATTGCGTGGAACTAGCAACCCTTAATCAAAGGTCGTTTGAATCATTACTTCTATGGTAAGGGTTTTTATACTTTATTTTCTTAGCACAAAGAGGACATGGATCTTATTTTTCATAGTGGGCCTTATTTTTATGGATCTCGGGTTTTTATCTGAATCGTTGGACCTTGGATTTTGATCTAGAATGCGACATTCTGATGCAACCCCCTACCTCGGCAGGGTCTGCCGACCTCCCAGTCTCTGGATCGTTCTACCTCCACGAGCCCAAGCGGCTCCTTTAGTTCCCTGATGGAACCCTTGAACAAATCCATAGGTCCTTTTTAGAGACTCAACCCACGCAAACAAGCACCTGGCATGAGCTCCCTCCTCCACACGACCACGATGTTATGACCACTGTCCACGCCAACAAATGTTTCACTTTTCGGGACTTCAAGACTCCTATATGCGAGCCCCACTTAACTCTTGTTTGTTGAATCCCCGATCTCCAAAATGGAGTCTAGTCCCACAACTAACTCCTCCATTATCTCTCGCCCATATGACCACCAATGTGAACATAGCCTCAACTCAAAAGGGGTTTCGAAATTCACGACTTTTCCATTCTGGTTGCAAATGCTCCTAAGTCCTTCGACCCCTGAAACCCCGAAAAGGGCTAATGGGTGATAAGCTCCTCCCTTGTTAGTCGACCATATGCCCCTTCTCTATAACCCAGGGCCAAACCTCTCGAGCGCGTCAGAACTTCGTGTATCGCGAGTTCTCGCTACCCCCTCAGTTGACTTCCTCTATGTCGCAGGTCAACGAAACGCCAACCTCTCGCCATGTGTCCTCTTTGATGGACGACTAGGATCATTTTGCATCTCAGCTCCTCGGGTAATTGCTCCAGTCTTCACCTTCTCTCTCCCAGTGTCTAAATCTCCGATGGTTGTGGATCTTTGCCACCTGTTAGTCCAATTCCAACGGTTGGAATGATTTTGCGATATTGGCAATCGCGAATCCTCGCTTCTCTCCACACTTATACTCCCAAGCTCTGAAACCCCGATGGTTTCCGGATCTTCGCCACCTGTCTGCCGTAATGGATGGCTTGATTTCCTCTTTGTGAATTCGAGATTTTGTGTATCAGGGTTATGGAGTGCAGCCTCCTCTGGTCGTCCGACTCCCGATTCCCGATGTTCAATCCTCTATGTTGTGTGCGCTATCAAAGGGTTTAACTCCCGTGCACCTTCTTCCAGATCCAATGACTGTTGGTCCTCGCACCAGATCTGAAGGTTTAGATCTATTCTTCCCTTATGTGCTCTGCTGTGTGCCTGGACGTAGATTCAACGGTCCAGATCTTTCTCCCAATGTCGATCCAACGATAGCTTTGCGCCTTCCTCCTGAGCTTCGCTCCTTCCTTGCCTTAGAATATTTTCTAAGTGTCGAAGGGTTCGACCTTCGATTCTTCCTCGAGCCCAGAGACTTTGCATCTCATCTACATTTTGGATACGCTATCTCTTCTGGGATTTTCTTGCTTTGAACCCTTGAAGGTTCTCAATTTGTCGCTTCCTTCTGTTGGAATTCTATGTGCAAAGGCACTGTTTCTCCTGAGCTTTGCTTGCTCGAATTCTCTAAGGGACTCGGCCCGTGTCTCTCCCTTTAAAGGGGAAATTGATTCCCTCTTGGAAACCTCCTGCTCAAGAACAACTTGCTGAGTCAACAGAGTATTTAGCAACTCTGTGAGTGTCTCTCCTAGACACTTCTCTTATTGATGAACTCGAAAGAAAGTTCCCCAGTGCACTCTATGCACTTGCTCAATGCCCTCCTGGCAGAGCTCTACAGAACCTTCGGTAGTTTTGTCTTCTCTCTGTGCCCTCCTCTGCACAGTCTCACCTCCAAGGTGTGCAACAACCTTGAGGTTCTTCTTTGAGCTAATGACTTCTCTGGTGCGCCCTCTTGGCACGTCTTTATCTGAATTCCACGGAACTCAGAAGTGCACTCTTGCACTGGCTTATAGAGTCCTTAGCACTCTGTCATGAAACCTCTTACATTCAGCCACAGAGAAATCAGACTAAAATCGAATAACTCAA
>JASDQU011025373.1:37115-49433 GCA_032191745.1 Picea mariana | reverse complement strand
GATCCCATTGTCTGAGCAATAAGTGTTGAATTCAGTAGAAGTGAATTCTCCGCCATTATCGGTTCTGAGTGTACCTATTTTTTCTTTAACTTCATTTTCAACAAGTTGTCGAAAAATCTTAAATTTGTCGAATACTTCTGACTTTTGTTTCAAGAAGTAAACCCAAGTTATTCTACTGAAATCATCAACAAAGAGTAAAAAATATTTGCAACCACCGAAAGAAGTTTTGAGAGGTCCACAAACATCACTGTGAACTAGTTGCAACCGCCGATTGGCACGCCAAGAACTTGTTGAAAAACTTTCTCGACTCTGTTTTCCATAAATGAATGCTTCACATCTTGAACTATCCTTTTTGAAAGTGGGAAGTCCCTTAACCATCCCTTGTTTTTGCAATTGGATAGACTTTCAAAGTTGAGATGTCCATATCGCACATGCCACAACCTGATAGGAGAGATACCTGTACTGACTGATCCTGCAAAGTCTGAATGTCTTGGAATAACTGTTCCTTTCATCCTTAACAGTTTTCCGTCTTCATATCCTGTCATCACTGTTTTCATATTTTGTTTAACTGGATTTATCTTCACCAAGCCATCTTCCATAATTACTTGATGTCCTGCTTGTCAAATTGTGACTAAAGACAACAAATTCTTTTTGAAAGTGGGTACATACCATATATTTGAAATTAGTCGTTCTCCAATATCAGGTAAATAAACTTTAACGACTCCTTTTCCATAAGGAGTATGTTGAGTATTATCTGCAAGAAAATTAGAATTAAGATGACATTCTTTAAAATCCCAAAAGAAGTCACGTCTGAAAGTCATGTGTTGAGATGCCCCTGAATCTAAAATCCAAGCATCTTCATAATCACTTTGAAAGTCATTTGAAATCTGTAATGTTGAAGATGAGGTAAACAGATATTCTGAATCATCATCCTATCGATCATTAGCAAATTGTGCTGTGTTTTGTTGAAACTTGGCGATTTTGTCAATGGAAGTGCGACAATCTTCTGCATAATGACCGACTTTGTTACACCTTCTGCAAACAATTTGACTGAAGTCTCTCCCTCTGCCAAAATTTTGTCCTCTGCCCCTGCTTTGATTTCTGGACGGAGTCTGTCCTCTACCTTGACTGTTGCCTTGAAAAGAACCTCTACCTTGACTATTTCCTCTTGCGTGAAAATATCCTCTGCCTTGATTGTTTCCTCTACCTTGAAAACACCCTCTTCCTTGACTGTTGCCTCTGCCTTGACTAGTGCCTCTGCCTTGACTAGTGCCTCTACCTTGAAAATTTGTATCTCTATGTTGGCCTCGTCCACGACTTTGTACAAAATTTCCTCTTCCTCTGTCACTGGAAGGCTTACTTGTGCTTGCTTCTGAGAGAAAAACATCTTCACCAACTTGTTTTTTCTTTCCAAAAGTTTTATTGTGTTGAGACAATAGTTCACTTAGTTCATCAAATGTAAGCTTGTCTAACTTACCAGTGACTTGTAAAGTCTCTAAAAAATGTGTATAAGAAGAAGGCAATCCAACTATTAAAATTGTAGTCATAAAACTATCATCCACTGCTTGAAAACCCGCATTTAATATTTCCTGCTTAATGTTTTTAAGTCTGGAAATATATTCATGGACATCACCGCCTTTAGTCAATTTTTGTTGAAGCAACTTTAATTGAAGATCAACTTTCTTGGATTCAGGCTGAGTATCAAATAAATCTTTAAAAACTTTCAAGGCAGACCATGCATCAGTCATATTTTCAATATGCACATACATTTCATCATTAACTGAAGCTTTAATAAGTGCTAATGCTTTGGCATTTTTAACTTCCCATTTTGCTAATGTTGATGCATCTGTCGGCTTAGTGGGCTTAGTATCTTCATTACAGATATCACGCCAAAGTTCATTGTAAATGAGAGTGCTTTCAATGAGTCGTTTCCATGTTTTGTAAGATTTTGTGCCTTCAAGTTTATCTGAGTCGGAGAATAAATTAATTAATTTCGACATTTTAGTGAATGTACGCACCAGAAATAATCACGCCAAGAAATATGAAGATGAACAACACACCAAACACATCACACCAAAGACGATCTATCGGGGCTTGGCCTTGACCCTCGTATAGTCGTTGAAAAAAGGAAAAAATGACTGAGCTTTGTACTTGGCTCCAGTCAAATCCAAGGAACGTTCAAAATTTGACACTTTTACAATAATCCGGCAATTTTGCCCCCCTTCAAAGTAAAAAAAATTTACTTCAAGTTACAAAAATTTTGGGTACCTCCAAAAAACATATTTGAACTGTTTACAATAGTATAAAAATTTTCCACAATGGGATGAACTAATCTTCACTGGACATCTTCTTCAGCAACTTCTATGTTGACATCTAGAGGAGCGTCGTTGTGAAGATCAAGCATGCCAAGTTCTTGCAGCTTCCCTTTTAAGACAACCTGATGCTATGACATCTTTTGAAAGTAGATTTCTTTATATTGAATTACTGGGTGACACACGCCGAATTTTTGGAGATAGACTTCGAGCAGTTTGTGATAAATGTGCACGTGCAGGAGACCACAATAATGCTGCGGAGTAGGAATCGCTCGCAAGGATCTTGCACCAGTTTACAGGAATAGCTCGCGTGGATGAATCAACACGGATCTGCACCAGCATTACACAGATCTGTACCAGCATTACACGAATGAAGTTCATGTACGCCATATCCTGTCATCACGGATCGCGCACCAACTTACATAGATCTTGCAGTTTTTAATGGCCGGATCTCTTGCACGTGTTTTCAGATTTGATCACTCAAATCGGTGTCCCTTAAGCTGCAACATGCCCTCGCTTGCTGTCTGTTTGATAAAATCACTCTCCAGCTCAGACTTCTCGAGAGTAAATGGCACATTCATCAGAGACCTGACTAGGCACCGATAAAATCCATTGCTCGCATCGATCGCACCATAAAGAATGTTAGCGCGAGTATTAGCGCGAGATTTAGTGCGAGTATTAGCAAGGGTTGAACACGAGTATTAGCGCGAGATTTGCAAGGGTTGAACACGGTTGCATTTATAATTCACACACAGGTTGCGTTTTCCTTGAACACAATAGATAATTTTAATATGTTGTACAGCCATGCCATCAAATTAAAAGTACTATATCCGCCTGTACATACCAAACCAAGATTCGTGCGCACACAGAAGAACAGATTGCCGAGTTCAAGGAGGCTTTCAGCTTGATTGACAAGGATGGAGACTGATGTATCACTACAAAGAAGCTAGGGACAGTAATGCATTCTTTGCATGTTGAATTGTGCAGCAAAAATACTCAGAATTTACCTAAACATTTTAATGGTAGAAGACTGATTTTTTTTTTTAAAACAAGAAATTACTATGCCAGAAACTAATTCGCCATGGACAAATTAATCAAGTTGCAGGATTTGCAATTTGCAAAAATGAATTTTGCTGAGTTTAATGACTGAAATTTGAAATTAACAACAATTTCTTTTCCCTTTTTAAAAAAAAAATTGGAACAATAACTGACCAATTTACTGACAGAGTATGCGCTGACTTTCCTTGGTCTGTAATGCTGAGATCTCTTCTGCAGATCAGCAAATCTCTTCTTCAGTTCAACAGCATTACTGGAGCTCTGATACCACAATAATGGCCGAAGTGTCCTCAGACACACAATTTTATTAATAGGAAAAGAAATTACATAAGAAACATTGCAAGAGTTGACATCCCAACAACTCAATACTCTTGCAATGAGATATATATAAGCTAAAAGTCCTAACAAACTCAAGATATGGATCACTTATTAAATAACAAGTGTCCATTTACAATAAATGTTATCTTAACAAACTTAAAACAAAACTCCTAATTTAGAGCCTAAGATACGACACCTCTCTAGAGTCATATCTTTTACAACAATAATGTATCTCTAAAAGTCTACATTTATTTATCAAATATTCTAGATTATTAATTTAATATTCTAAATTAATAATATTTTTATTCTAACTTTATAAACAATGATAATTGTATTTTGGATTATCTAACAATTTCTCCATTAACTTTATTATTTAAATAATTTATTTTCTATCCACTTTGACTTATAGTACACTCATCACTTCACTTTATTATTTAAAAAAATTATTCTTTGCAACCACTTTGACTACTTTGACCTTTTGGGGCTTCTAGATGACTCACGAGGGTTCTCCAACTTCACAATGTCATAACTCTCTAACCGTGACGAGTTATGTGACGTTCCACATACCACTGGAAATGGCATGACATGTACTATCCATATAGAATAGTCTTTACTACGAATATATAAAAACTCATACCAATATCCATCAAACAAACTTAGGTCCATTACCCAAACCTTTGTGCTACCAGACTTTCTTCAAGGGTTGACATCAATGACGACCAACCCAATTAATCAACATAGAGAAGGCCCACTAAGGCTCCTTTTACAGGGTCTCTCCTTGGCTAAGTTTCTTTTGCGATCTAAGAGAGACAAAAAGGTTGATTTTTTTTTTTCATAATACTGAGTTTTAAACCTTTGCCCAAACATTATCTTTTTTTCCTCAATTTTCCTGTAAGAATATATTTATAATAGGCCATATTGATTGAAAAACAAATCTTGACCCTTAATTTTTCCTATTTGTTTTTAACTACCCATAAATTGTTTTTTTGGATAAATAAAAACATAGTTTTATATTATATGCAACATAGTATTACAAAAAGTCTATCAAGGTCTAGCTAAACGTTAGCACTAGACCTTGTAGAGGTGGACCTTTCTTAGGCTCTAACTGAGCATAACAAACACAATCCATATTATTCTATGAGATTTATGGTCCACCCAACAATAACAAATGAACATATGAGTTATGGGTTTGTTCCAATTAAAAAACCAGTATAACATACGTACATCAAACATTAAAAATAGGAGTAAAAGGTGTTGTCCTAAGATCATAATAGATTTCTTAAACCAACATGCTTGTAAGTCCCACTAAGAGAGTAGTAAACGACATAATAAGGATCGATGTTGAGGGGAAAAGAGTTCTAGAGGTCATTTAGATTCATTGACAATAATGGCCTCACCCAAAGACCCATTTTGCTCTTTATCCAAGAGCCCATCCAAAGTCAATTGCAGTGTGTGGATCACTGTGTTAATGTCAGCTATGTCCCTCTTAAACTATATGTTGGTGGCTTCCCAGTGAGCAAGTTGCAGGGTGTCATGGCTTTCTACATCTTTGTTATTTCCCAACATGGTCAAGGCAACGATCTCCTTCATAACATATAAGAGGGTTGTAGTTTTATAGAGGAGGGCATGTCTACTTCTAGTATGGGAAGGATTCAACATACGGGTTTTGGAGAGAAATTCATAATCTTGCTCAATTTGGGCATGGAATTTATCACTCATTTCATGTCCCCATAGATTGCCTTGCAATCGTGCACCTCTTGAGGGTGTGCGACATCGTGACGTTTCTCACTTGGCTACTTGGCACCACCAAGGATACTTTGTTCGAATTACACCTCTTCACTCAGATCATACCCATACTTTGTTCTAGGCTACCGTCGAATCACACTCCTACTCTAGTGCAACTCTTGTATCCTTAGACATTCATTAACTACTTTAACACTTAGTCATATTTAAGCATACATCCATGAGAAACCAAGAGAACTATGAAACAAACAAAAGACAAACATAGATATAGTCTAGGTGGCACAAACCGTGCCTAATATCTGACTAAGTCTTTGTTATTGCAAAACAATTACAACATGAGCACTACCGCCTCGATTTACAACTTTGACAGAGTCAAACGACTCACCTCACCTCACCAAGACACTCGTGAACAGATATGTCACCACAAGACTCTCTGTTGCAACTGTCTTTACAACCACCTGTGGTGCACCTTAGACATGCCCTCATCTGCAAACTTGTTGTCTTTTCATTTCAGCAGACTCTGCCTCTCCATTTCCACAAACTTCACAGATTTTGGTTCTCCCTCACACATGCCTCCAACATACCTGTGTTTTGAAACTTAGCCAAAATCTACCCAAGAGAAGTTCGCCCAACTCTGTCTATCGAATCCTCCTCAAGGCATCACAAGTCCTCCCATGTGGAGCGACTTGGCTCCTTGAGAGAGCTTTCTCTCTTTGTCTACCTCAAAATCGCAGAGCTCTCTTGCTATCCTTGTCTTGTCAAACATGCCTTCCTTGGTTGTGTGCCCTTGTTCTCTATAGGCTCTCCAAAGGTCACCATCATGAACCATTGCATCCTTTGGGGGTGTCACAACCCTTCACGAACCCATGTCCAAACGAATAGTTGCACTCGTTCGCAGACCCAATTTCCTAAACGAATCGTTTTGCCCCTTCGTGAACTTGGTTGCCCAGATGAAGCCATGTGCCCATCAATCATCGTGCCCCTTGGGATCAACGTGCCCAACCTTGGTGCACCCCTCATGCCGATGCACCTGAATCTTGTTGGTCGCTTCATACTTAGGAAAGCCCCTTGTCGCGTTTGCATGCCCAAGGCATTCACTTACCCAACTTGGGTGCTAGAGAAACCCTAAGGTTTCTCTCCTCGAAGACTTGGGCAAAGGTCTTTGCGCCCATCTNATTGTGTCCAAACATCTAATGGAAGTGGCACCTTAAGAGTCTTGGGAAGTAGGTTGTCTTTCACTGGATTATCCCTAAGCTCTCCTTGCTTTGGGATTTGTCCAAATGCTCCTCCTCCAAGCCTGCATGTGGTTCTTCTTCTTTTTGCTTTGTTGGGGGGATCAAATAGCTTTTTCCCATGACCTCCATCAGAGTGGTAATATTCTCCTCCTTACTTGAATTCCTTGATGTTAGCGACCATGACAAAGATGCGAACCCACATATCTTAAGAAAGATGGTTGATAATGCATTAATCAAAGGGTAGAAAACCCATTTTATCCTTGAGAATCACAACAATGATGGTCTAAATTTCTCGTATCTCGGTTTTGTCCTTTTGTATGACGAAATAGGGAGGTTGTGAGTATCAAATTGAGTGGGCATTTAAGAGAATGATCAAATAAAGGGAGGGACAAGGCTTCTCCTCCATTCCTTCTCTCTTTTACTATCTTCCTCTGCATGTTGCCTATATTGTCATCCACGTGTCATGTCATGTCGAGAAGTGATCCCATCCAAGGTCATATAGCCATAGATTATTTTATATTTCATTAGTAAAGGTAGGATATAATTATATTAATAGAGTAAATTTACATAGAGTCGTGAAAATGTTCATGTGGGCAAAGCATAAACAAGTCCATAGTTCTTATACTTGTATGGAGATGTAGGTAGAGATAACAAATTGTACTCGAAACTAAAAGCTTAGAAAGTAAACATAAAGTTGTTCTTATCAAAGCATACTATTATGCCATACCGAGTAAGAATTATGAGTAAAGAAAGGAAGTCTACTAAGCCTAGGTGTGTTGTCTTATTGACGAGTTTCTAGATTTCCATCTTTGACAATGGCCTCTCGGGTAGCCATTGTTGGGTATGTGTTATATTCTTTGCACGAGTTAGAGGGGGGGTGCAGGGGTAGCACCCTTGATTTTTTTTTTTCGCACTGGGACGACATATTTCCGGGACGACATATTACCGGGACCACATATTTCCGGGACCACATGATATTTAGGTGGTTTTTCGGCACATGGTTTTTTGTCGATGGTTTTCTATTTCCGGTTAAGGAATTAGGGTTTTGGACTAATCCAGGTCATTGGGTTAGGGTTTTGGATGCCGCTGGCTCCTATATGTATATTGTATTGTAAACAATGTAACACAATGTATGAATATAATATATGTTGGTTTTCCTGGTTTGGGTTTCCAGGGGAAAAATCTCTGTGTAATGTTTGCATTTGCCATTATATCTTTTCTATTCTTTTTTGAATATCAGTTTACAGTAGACATTGTACCAGGTTAGAATTTACAGCCATTCTAGCAAAATAGGCATGAGAGTTCTTGAGTTAAGTGAGGAGGACATTCAACCTTGAGAGATCATTGCCCTATCTAGCTAGGTCCTTGGAGATTAGGTGGAAGGCTAAGCTCCAAATAAGCAAACATATTTGAGACTAAATCTTTGTACTTTCTTTGGGCATTAATGCTAGAGGCCATGAAGGAGTGCATGCGCCAGATCATGTTAACAATGCGTTGCAACAAACTCTGTAGACGTCTGGTATGCATGGGCCATGAGAGGGATGTTAAAGGGAGAGTCCCTTACCAATTCTTTTCCCTTGCCGTCAAACTTCCTTTTTCAACCCTACCACCACCTGGTAAGCCTTCTCCGAGTGATAACATTTGAAAGAGGCATGTAGATGCTTGTTCTATGCATTGTGGGAAGGGGGGCACAATGACCTCATAAAATGAATCCTCATTATCTCCCTCCATTGTTATGGCTTTCTCTATGTTCATACGCTTTCTTGAATGTCCCACATACCCCTTACTAGTGGGTTGCTTGGCATTGTGACTTGGCTCATCTACCAGCTTAGGGGTTTGATCTTCTTGGAATTTAAGGTCTGGGCTTTCCCATATTAGAATTAGGAAGCTTTCATCCATGACAATTGTAAAAGGAAAGTTGTAGCAAGTGCAAGAGGAATGATAGCCATTGGAGAGTGGGATAGCAAGACAAGGGAGAATAATGGCAAATGTCCACACTTTGGTGAGGAGAATGACATATTTCAACATGGTGCCTCCTCTTTGCCCAATGAATGCCATATCATTTCCAATCGCAAACATAAAGTACCTTTGACCTCAACCTCCTCTAACGATGTGAAGGGTTAACTCCATATCTCCCTCTTACACTAGAGGTGCATCCCAACATACTTCCCATAATGGTCAATGGGACTTGCTTTGTCCTAAGACTCATGTGAGGCGTGTTTCCTCTGTCACATTTCCCATTTCCATCCAACACCCGATCTGGAGACATCTACCAAAAGTCTGTTAAAAGCAACATGTATCTTATATCAACGAGCTCAAGTTGACTTACACCATGTGATTGCATGTTTGTATATTGTCAATGTGAACCTAATTTTGTTGATGCTTATAAGTACTCATCTAGATTTAGTAAATGTTGGTTGGACTTACGTAATGCATTCAGTTAGATGCTCAAATTGAGATTACATTAATTTCTTAATTTTACGACGTAGTCTAAACATTCTACGTTTTTTACTTTTCGCTAACTATTACTGGAATTTGACAACACAATTGTTGGCAAAATCACAACTTTGCATTGCTTAAATCGTGTTTTTGAATGCATAAATTGATTCAGTGCCCTCATAAACCCCCAGGGCACCCACAATATATAATCTGAGCCATTGAAATATACAGTTTTCTAAATCTCTAACCGAATTTTAGACAAAACTTATCAAAACAAATACATAAAAAAAAATAAAAACATAGAACGTTTATATTATGTCTAATATTATACATTTACATTTCTCGAACTTCGATTACAATTCTTTAATGTGTATAACTTCATTTTATACTTTTAATGTATATAAACATTTTAATTAATATGTAAAAAGTTATGAATTCCAACTTACATTAACAAATACTCGTTTTAACATAAAATAAAAAATTTAAACTTTACACCTTTCTCATTTGAATTTACTATTTAATCATAAAATAGTCTTTATAAATTATATTATTATATCATAACTTATATTATTATATCATAGATAATGTAACTCAATGAAATCCTATTGACATTTATAAAAACCTTGCAACTTTAACTTTAACTTTTGAAACTTCCTTTCAAAATATATAAAACCTTGAAACTTTAACTTAACAATCTAACTTTACCTTGCAACTTTTACTATAACTTTTGAAACTTCCTTTCAAAATACTTTGTATGGTTTTTTTAAATTAAAAAAAAAATCAAACTCAACTAAAGAGGAATCAATCCACATTTAATATGTACCCAATATAAAAGAATCTCCAACGTTTGTGAGAGCATAAACCCCTCTTTTAATGTTAATTTATCAACATCCACTTTGAAAGGTGTTGTTACCACTAAGTACCAAGCTTTGACCCAACGTCTTTTTCCTCCACTATACACAAATCCACATGAACCACATTCCATTGTCGTTATCATGGCCCTCCACAAATAATTAGATTGTGATACCTCGATCTGTGTTGCCTCTTTTTGATATCTCCAACTCAATGCAAACTCTTTCGCTCTGCATCCTTCAAAAGGGACCGGGCAACACCATTCATTTCTAGCAACCCCACGTAATTGATGCCAATTTAAACGAACATATCCTTTGCCACCCAACCATCATTACTTTTGGCTGCTGGCAGTTATGGAAGAGCACTTTTAAACAATCATATGGATGTGTGGGGTGTTCACTCTTTTACATAACTATCCATTAAAGCGGGAAGGTTCAAAAAGATTTTGGAATTAGATTCTCACAGGTTAGTGATGAATTCAAAAATTATATAGATATAATATATATATAGATATAATTCTTTTAGAGTCTAGTCTTGTCATGTCATCCAACTTGTGCAATACTTTCCTTCGGTCATTCAACTTCACAATTTCTCAAATCCACATTTTGTTGCAGATGACACTTGTAGTTGCCTAAGTTTGCTTTTAAAACCCAAGTTGGTGTCTTTAAGATCTCTATATCCACCAAACTTTACATTGGGCTCCCATGGACCACTCCCAAGGCAAAATTCACATCCTTAAACTTCACATTGGGCTCCCATGTGGAGCACTTTCCAAGGTAAACTTCACAACCTTAACTTAGTGACAAAGAAATCTTCATTGTGTGAATGATGTTTTCATGTTTTAGTATACAATCTTATTGTTATTGTTGATTATAAAGTATTGTTATGGGCAATTTTTTTTTCCATGCTACAAAGTTTGGGGAAAACTCCGAGTATTTCCTCTCATTTCGAGGATAGTATCTAGGGTAAAGTCTAGAATCTTCAGGATACCAAGCCAATCAACAACAAGGCTCGAAGCCATTAAAATAATATATTCGTTAAGAGCTCAACATGTCACTTGCGAGAATTGAACCTAGGTAGGGAGGATAACAATCATTCCTCTCAACCACCCGAGCTAAACCAAATTGACTTGTGATGGGTAAATTTACATACAAATTAGCACAATTTCAAATAGAGTATGTAAAAATAAGAAGTCATATTCCTCTTAAGGGTGAGTTTTAGCTATTGGTTGCGAGGATTGGTTCACATTAACATATAAACTCCAATATACCTTAGTCCTTGTGTCAATAGGAGTGTTCACCATGGTAGTGACCCTTCTACACACATAATTGTTTATTGGTTGCAGGTTGAGTATGTTTGCTTGCTTTGCCTTCCCCTCTCCTCTTCGTGGGACAAAAAAAAACCCTTAATTGACAATACTCTATATTACTCATTTCCCAAACTATCCCCATGCATGATCCATATTGTATATGGGACATAATGAAACACATGCCGAAATATAGTAGAGAGCAAAGTGATATAGTGAAAACCCAACTTCTATTAATTAATAAAATCGTGGAATATTGTAGAACACAAACTGACTAGAATGGTGGAAGCTTATGTCCAAAGAGAGAGAGAGATGGCGGCTATGCTCATTCACAAATGCTAATACAAGAGGTTAGAATGATGACCTTTTAATATAAAGCAAGAACCCTAAAGGTTCAAAACCCTAACTCTAGGAGGCAAAGCGCCGAAAGGTGTTTTTGAAATGCCAAAAGGTATTTTTGGGCATTAGTTTCTACATCAACTTTCCAGGGGCACAACTTTTGCATACAATCTCCATTTGGCGTGTATAGTAGCTTGTTGGAAAGCTCTAACTGAGGACTACAATATTGCAACACAACCTCGTTTTGAGCCCTTGACCCTTCTCATAAAACATTATTTAGGGCCTCAAAACGACCTCATAAGTTTATGACCCAAAAAATCCCAAAAAACGATAACAAAATTGTTAAGATGGAGAACTGCGTTGAGTTAGTGGAAGAGGTGGGTGGCCACCAATATCCACTTGGATCGATGTATCCATTCAAAAGTTAAATATGCTAAATAAATGGCATTGTAGAATTGTTTTTACAACTATAAAAACCTCCTATACTAAAAAACATGTTATCCCACATTATCTGTGAGGTTTGATTCATAGTAATATACAAGCCCCAATATAGCAAGATCCCACATTGTTTAAGAGGATTGGTTCACAGTGATATACAAGTCTCAATATAAAAACCTCCAATATAAAAAAAACAACTTGCTATCTCACATTGGTTGTGAGGATTGGTGAGTGATAACATATAAGCCCCAATCTACTATGGTCCTTATGCCAGTAGTAG
>JASDQU011025373.1:25555-36942 GCA_032191745.1 Picea mariana | reverse complement strand
TGGCTGTTGGCAGTGATGGAAGAGCACTTTTAAACAATCATATGGATGTGTGTGGTGTTCACTCTTTTACATAACTATCCATTAAAGCGGGAAGGTTCAAAAAGGTTTTGGAATTGGATTCTCACAGTTTAGTGATGAATTCAAAAGCTATATATATATAATTCTTCTAAAGTCTAGTCTTGTCATGTCATCCAACTTGTGCAATACTTTTCTTCAGTCATTCAACTTCACAATTTCTCAAATCCACATTTTGATGTAGATGACACTTGTAGTTGCCCAAGTTTGCTTTTAAAACTCAACTTGATGTCTTTAAGATCTCTATATCCACCAAACTTCACATTGGGCTCCCATGGACCACTCACAAGGCAAAACTCACATCCTTAGACTTCACATTGGGCTACCATGTAGAGCACTTCCCAAGGTAAAGTTCACAACCTTAACTTAGTGATGAAGAAATCCTCATTTGGTGAATTATGTTTTCATGTTTTAGCATACAATCTTATTGTTATTCTTGATTATAAAGTATTGTTATGGGTAATTTTTTTTTCTAGGCTACAAAGTCTGGGGAAAACTCCGAGTACTTTCTCTCATTTCGAGGATAGTATCCAAGGTAAACTCTAGAATCTTCAAGACACCAGGCCAATCAACAACAAGGCTCGAAGCCATTAAAATAATATATTCGTTAAGAGCTCAATATGTCACTTGCGAGAATTGAACCTGGGTAGGGAGGATACAATCATTCCTCCCAACCACTCGAGCTAAACCAAATTGACTTGTTATGGGCAAATTTACATGCAAATTAACACAATTTCAAATAGAGTATGTAAAAATAAGAAGTCGTATTCCCCTTAAGGGTGAGTTTTAGCTATTGGTTGCGAGGATTGGTTCACATTAACATATAAACTCCAATATACCTTAATCCTTGTGTCAATAGGAGTGTCCACCATGGTAGTGACCCTTCTACACACATAATAGTTGGTTGGTTGCACGTTGAGTATGTTTGCTTGCTTTGCCTTCCCCTCTCCTCTTTGTGGGACAAAAAAAAACCCCTTAATTGACAATACTCTATATTACTCATTTCCCAAACTATCCCCATGTATGATCCATATTGTTCAGGGAACAAAATGAAACACATGTCGAAATATAGTAGAGAGCACAATGATATAGTGAAAACCCAACTTCTATTAATTAATAAAATCGTGGAATACTGTAGAACACAAACTGGCTAGAATGGTGAAAGCTTATGTCCAAAGAGAGAGAGATGGCGACTACGCTCATTCACAAACGCTAATACAAGAGGTTAGAATGATGACCTTTTAATATAAAGCAAGAACCCTAAAGGTCCAAAATCCTAACCCTAGGAGGCAAAGCACCAAAAGGTATTTTTGAAACGCCAAAAGTTATTTTTGGGCGTTAGTTTCTACATCAAATTTCCAAGGGCACAATTTTCGCATACAATCTCCATTTGGCGTGTATAGTAGCTCATTGGAAAGCTCTAATTGAGGACTACAATATTGCAACATAACCTCCATTTGCGCCCTTGACCCTTCTCATAAAACATTATTTAGGGCCTCAAAATGACCTCAGAAGTTTATGACCCAAAAAATCCCAAAAAACCATAACAAAACTACTAAGATGGAGAACCGCGTTGAGTTAGTGGAAGAGATGGGTGACCACCAATATCCACTTGGATCGATGTATCCATTCAAAAGTTGAATATGCTAAATACAAGGCATTGTAGAATTGTTTTTACAACTGTAAAAACCTCCTATACTAAAAAAACATGTTATCCCACATTATCTGTGAGGGTTTAAGAGGATTGGTTCATATTGATATACAAGTCTCAATATAAAAACCTCCTATATAAAAAACAACTTGCTATTCCACATTGGTTGTGAGGATTGGTGAGTGATAACACATAAGCCCCAATATACCATGGTCCTTATGCTAGTAGTAGAGCTAATGACCCTCTTATTTTTTATTTGGATCTGGCAGAATCGACAACCAAACCAGGCTCGTACTCGCATGACATAGGGTCTATTCCGACTGCTATGTCACTATAACCTTTTCCCACGCTGCGCCACATGCGATACACAAGGTTTCGAACCAAATATTTCACATAACTGAATACCTTAACAGTGCACTCCATCACCCACTATTCTACACCGTGGAGACCTAATGACCCTCATATTAACATAGCATTATGAATTTATTGCTAAATTAACTTATTCCATTAATTTCCATATTAAAAAATCTCTTCATTAAAAAAAATACCTTATAAACTATCTCCATCTCAATTTTACCTTTTAGAAATCTTTTTTTAAAAAATATTTATTATTAAAAAACCCTTTCCAAACGTGGGAGGGAGATATTTTAGAAATAAAAAAATAAAAACATTGCTCCCTCTCTCGCTTTCAAAACTCCTCATCCATTTCCATAAAAGCATATTTTATCTCCACCGTTGACCACGTGAAGCAAGCTGATCCATACCCACCCAACACTCAAATTTAAAACCACCTAGAGATACCCAGTCCCCCACCCTCAACCCTTCATCATGACTTACAACACCCATTAATTCTAAATAATTACAATCCCCAAAAACATGAATCATCTAATCTGCTTTGATAGAGCCTTCGGAAACATTATTAATGAGGTGAATTTATTTCAAAATGATCCGGCATTCAAAATGTCCTGCCACGCTTTTAGCAAATCTCATAAATACAGATGAATTTATTTCAAAATCAAATGCGGCAACTCCACCGTTTTTAAACCTTTTATGGAATCTCATCATTCCCATAAATAATCCGACAGCCTTTTAAACTGCGGCGAAACAGAGATCAGATTTATCGTTTTTTGAATGCTGACCGGGACGTTTGACTTTACCACCGAGGGCTTTCTTCCCTTCCCTTCCCTTCTCTTCTCATCCCTTTGCTTCTATTCTGACAAAAGTGAAATCGAAATCGAAATCTCATTCTCCCCCGTACGATTGTAATATTACTGTTACCAGCCGAAACAGGGGTTGCAAATAAAATTTCGGTGGAAATTTGGATTGGAAGGTAACGAACAACCAAAGGAAGGAGACATCGATCGAGGCCTACGGCAAATATATGTGAAATCTCGGTACGCAACATTTTCTCCATTTTATTGAATATCTTCTCTTCGGTTTTGGCCAAGTAACGGGGATTATTTAATTAAAAAACGACAGATTCATTTTGTTCCACCGACAAACTGATTTTCGAGGTTTCTACCTTCCCGTTGATTGCTTGCCTCTAGTTTTGGCAGAAATTCATTGAATTGTCGTCCAATCGTGTGTGGAGTTGCCTTAATCGCTGGTTTATTTTGATCGGAGGATGCCTAGGGTAACTTGATAGTTCTGGTCTTTGCTTATGTAATAATGGGATTTTTTGTTGCTGCTGCAAAGTTTAAGCTCTCTGAAGCGTATTCTGGTATACAGTGGGCTGCAATCTTGTGTTTGGCGGTTTTGTTGCCCGTTGATTTCTACTGGGGTCTAACCGTTTTCTTCCGTTTGTTTAATGTGAAGAAACCCTCATTTTAATTATCCGGACCAACATTTGCTAAGTTGGGGAGCCCCAGTTTTAGCATGCGAGAGGACAATGTGCGTTCAATTTGAGGTTCGCGGGCGGAAATTGCCGAGCGATGGTTGAAAGTTCAAGCCATACATTTTGTAGACAGAAAACTTCTGGGGATGCCCCATCATTGCGGGCAGTTCCAGTTTCTATTTTATTTGGTACAGGTACAATTTAATTTTTTGGCCAATTATACGTATTTTGTTGAAGGTTTAGTGGATTGTGTTGTGGCTGTTCTAAGATGCAAGGGTTTTTTGTTTGATTTCAAAAACATTTGATCTGGTTTGCCATTTTCTATTCACATTTGATGAATATCTGGAATATGTAAGGTGTTATTGTTGATTAAGATGTGAAGAAATACAGTCAGAATATGGGGATTGGATACATTGCTCTGCTTGATTCTTAGCCAGACAACGGGTGAAGCTCTCTTGTATTTGGGGTTTTCTTTTTCTTTTTTGCCCTTTTTAAAGGTTTGCAGCTATTGTGGTTTGGTCGAATGGTCAATGAGTGGCAGTGGCAAACAGTGGGTTGAAATTCAGTCATTGGAGAGTAATCTTTTCAACGGACAATATAAATTCTAAGGTTACAGGTGAACAGTACTTGCGTCGAGGGGAAATGTGGTCTCAATCTACCGGGGAGCTTGGCTTATCACCTTTCCTTTGATTTTTGGTAGTGCATAGATTCTCAATGTTCACTGATGCCAAAGGCCAAACTGCTGCTGCATTGCTGTTCATCTGTATTTGTTTGAGCACTATGTTATTATTTCAATTTTAGGGACCTATTCAAAATGTTGTATGTGGATGAAGGCTTAGGCCACAAGCTGTTGTCTTATTAAAATTTGCTTTTTGTCTGATAATTGTGCTATTCATCTATGCACTACTTTGTAATTCATCTTATTCTTAAGAAACTTCCCTGTCGCTAGTGACATGTATATGTTTTTGAAAAATAATTATATTTGGTGGTCTGCATTCGTGCCCTAGTAGATGGATGTGACCATCTTTGTAATCATGTTTCTCTCATTCTCAGCGTGAATCAATCTCGAGGATGTTTGTTGTGAGCAATCTGTCATATATTGCTTTGTTAGCAGTATACTATTGAATGCTAATAGTTTGCAGTGCATTTGTGCAGAAACTAGGATCCAGCCCCTAGGATTACTGCATTGGCAATAATCCAGTGGGCCAAAGGAGAGGTATCTTCAAACAGTCTAAGAATGTCTCTACTTAGCAGATTCTTCCACAGAAGGTGTCCCGATGGCCTTCTTAAATTTGTTGATAGAGTTTATGGTAAGCAGCCGTATTGCATATCTCTGCTTTTAAAATTTTTGTGTAAATGTATTAACATTTTCATTTCTTTTTATGACATGCAGTATTCGACTCGTGTTTCTCAACTGAGGTTCTACCAGATGAGATATATCACATTTACTTGCGAGAAATTGTCACTGAGTTGCATGAACAGTATCCTGATTCTGCCTTTCTCGCATTCAATTTCAGAGAGGGAGAGAAGAGAAGTGAGTTTGCAGAAATTGTGTGTGAATATGATGTCACAGTTATGGATTACCCCAGGCAGTATGAGAATTGCCCTCTTCTTCCGCTGTCTCTGATCCATCATTTTCTTCGTGCAAGTGATAAGTGGCTGTCGATGAGAAACCATCAGAACATTGTACTTATGCACTGTGAAAGAGGAGGCTGGCCCTTACTAGCTTTTCTTCTTTCTTGCTTTCTCATTTACAGAAAGCTGCAAACTGGTGAGCAAAGGATTCTCGATAGTGTTTACAGAGAGGCGCCAAAAGGTTATTTGCAGCTCTTGTCACCTCTAAATCCATTTCCTTCACAGTTGCGTTATCTTCAGTATGCTGCTAGAAGGAACATGTCCCCAGAGTGGCCACCACTAGAGCGGGCACTTTCTTTGGACTGTCTCATTCTTCGTGCTGTACCTAACTTTGATTCTCAGAATGGTTGTCGTCCAATTATTCGTGTTTTTGGGCGGGATATTCATAATAAGGGTGGGCTTTCTACACAGATGCTCTTCTCCATGACTAAGAAGAAGAAATCCTTGCGACACTACAGACAGGTGTGCAATTTGCTTCTCATGCATTCTAATGTGTACAGTTTATGTTTATATTTATAGATTGAATATCCAATGTTTATATTTAATTATATTTAGAACTTTTGTGATGACACTGCACATTCTTTGAGCAGGTTGATTGTGATGTTGTGAAAATTGATATCCAATGCATGGTACAAGGGGATGTTGTTTTGGAATGCATTCATTTAGAGACAGATCCAGAGAGAGAGGTTATGATGTTCAGGGTTATGTTCAATACTGCTTTTATTCGGTCCAACATTCTGATGCTTAATGTAGATGATCTTGACATACTCTGGGATTCCAAGGAACGGTTTTCAAAAAACTTCCGAGCTGAAGTAAGTCTTTCAGACTGTATTGCTTTGAGTCAATAATTCTGAACTTTGCAAACAACTGGTCATCTCATCTGAACAAAATTGATGTCATTTACTTGTAATTATTTGTCATCAGGTTCTCTTTGGAGAAGTAGAATCCCTGTCTCCTTCACGACCGCCCATTGCAACACTGAATGGGGAAGAGAAGGGGGGGTTGCCTGTGGAAGCTTTTGCAAGGGTCCAGGAATATTTCAGTGGTGTTGAGTGGATTGATAGTGGAGGTGATGCTGCACTATTGTTCTTTCAACAGATTTCTTCCAACGACTTTCAAGAAAGATTTGAGAAACTCTTTTCCAATGGTTTGCACAATCGCCCACCTTTGCATAGCAAGCAAAATCTACATTCAACACCTATTGTATTTGAAGATGGAGAGAAAGAGGTCAATCACAAAGATTCTCCGCCAATGTCATTACATTCTAAATCGAAGTCTGATCCCAATTTGTCAGCTCAAAATACACCATATACAGCTCATGGATCAACACTGCCTGTTGGACCAACACCTCCACCACCCTCAAGGGCAATGCCATCCTCCCCACCTCCAGCCCCTCTTCTACAAAAATCAGGCCCAACATCACCCCCACCTCCAACTTCACCTCCACCTCCACCTCCACCTCCTCCACCCTTGCTACATTTGTCTAGGTCCAATGCATCTCCACCTCCACCTCCACCCCCCCCACCACCACCACCTCATCAATCAGGGGGTGTGCCACCACCACCCCCTCCTCCACCACCTCTTCCTACAAGCATAGGTCGTGGAGGACCACCACCCCCACCCCCACCCCCTATGAGTACAAGTCGTGGAGGCCCACCACCCCCACCTCCACCACCACCTCCTCCTCCTATGAGTGTAGGTCGTGGAGTCCCACCACCTCCACCCCCACCTCCTCCTCCTCCAAGTGGAGGTCGTGGAGGACCACCACCACCACCTCCTCCTCCTCCTCCTTTGAGTGTAGGCCGTGCAGTCCCACCACCTCCTCCTCCTCCTCCAAGTGGAGGTCGTGGAGGTCCTCCACCTCCACCTCCACCTCCACCTCTTCCTTCAAGTGGAGGACGAGGAGGCCCACCACCACCTCCACCTCCACCACCACTTCCAAGCGGGGGTTGTGGGGGCACACCGCCACCACCTCCACCTCCAGGTGGGGTTCGTGGGGGCCCACCACCCCCACCCCCACCCCCTCCACCTCCAAGCGGGGGTCGTGGGGGTCCACCACCCCCACCCCCTCCACCTCCAGGTGGAGGTCGTGGGGGCCCACCACCCCCGCCGCCACCACCTCCGGGTGGAGGACGTGGGGGTCCACCACCACCCCCAGGTGGAGGTCGTGGGGGCCCTCCAATTCCACCACCACCTCCAGGATCAAGAGGTCCTGGTGCTCCCCCTCCACCTCCTCTTCCCGGGGGAGGTCGTGGGGGCCAACCACCCCCACCTCCTCTTCCAGGGGCAAGGGGACCTGGTGCTCCTCCACCACCTCCTCCGCTTGGAAGAGGGAGAGGTGTACCCTGTGCCTCTTTACAACCAAGTGGAAGGGGTCGTCCAACTGCAGCATATTCATCGGCACCACTAGCCCCAAAGCGAGCATCTTTAAAGCCACTACATTGGGTTAAAGTTACAAGAGCAATGCAGGGCAGCCTGTGGGCAGATACTCAAAGACAGGAAGATCAGGCAAGGTGGGTTTCTAGCACACATATCAAAAACATATTTTGCATGTTCCATGCATTTATTTTTCACCCTTTTGTGTTCTACTTGTGCTTAGTTATTAACATGTTATTCCCGTGCATGGTGCTCATTCCTGGCCATCAGAGCATTGGAAAGTTCTCACCTCACTGATTTTGGAGTTGTCTTTCAGGGCTCCAGAAATTGATATGTCTGAACTGGAAAGTCTCTTTTCAGCTACTGTGACGTCATCCAATTCAGGAAGCACAGGAATTGGAGGGAATCGCCGGGGCACTAATGCGCCTAAACCGGAGATTGTACATTTGGTATGTAGCCACATATATCATCCTTCTGTTTTCTATTTTTAATTTGTAGTCCTATTGAAATCTAGAAATGAGGATGAAAAAACAGGAAAATACTTGTGTAATTTTTTATATCTAGACTTTTTGGTCCAGTCAAACCTTTTGTTGCAGCTTTCTTGTTATTGTGGTTTTAATAAGTAGCTACAATCACAGAAATTTCGTATTCAATGCTATTGGTGCATATGTATTTGTCGAAATTACATTTATTTAGAAATATAGTGAAATTACCTAATGACATAATGAAGACAGATAATATAAAACTACATTGACATTCAACACTGAAGGGAACTTGAAATCATTATCTTCTGATGCGGGCTGATTGTTATCCTTTGTTTAGGCTCTTGTCTGTTTTGTACAATGGGTGTGGCCAATCTTGAACAAGACCAAGCTAGCCAAACTTGTGCCTGAGCTCTTTATTGCTGTATTTGGTCATTTTTCTTACACTGGATCTCACTGCATATCTTATTACTTTACCTGACACATTGTGGACTGTTTTTATTCATCATCATTCTGCTGAAACATGGCATATTATTATCGGTATAGCATTTTGTTTTTAATTTTTAAATGACACTACTGCTCTTATCTTTGGAGAATTTATTTTATGAGGATTGTGTATCAGTTATTTTAGGTCTGTTTTGAAAATTTGGTTGGATTGCTCTAAAATTTAACGAGATTCTTTCTTAACTGATTTGTTGAAGCTGCTGTTAAGGAATATCTCAATTATATTGCAAGAAAACTGACGAGCACAAATCCTGTTGATTGTAGCCTTATGAGGACCTGGAGCTAACATGGATATTTGATTTTTCAAGGCTTAGAATAATCTATGTTTTGATTTGAAATAACAGGAAGTAGTAGGCTTGGTTTGTTTGGATTCATGGCTCTAGCCTCGTACTGCTATAGGACAACCGGGAAATGCTCATTGCTGCTACAGGAGAAAAGAGTTCACTTCCGTCTTCAAAGTTTCCAAAGTGGGCATAACGCAATTCTTAAACAGTGGGTTTGAATTATTTTAAAACCACAGCATTCTTACATCTGAAATTAACAACATATACTAGCAATACTAAGACTAAATAGCTTACCTTTTACATTTAAAGGAAGGACAGCATGCTTACCAAAGGGACCATCAAGTGAACAAAGGCAAATCCAGGCAGCCTTTAGTCTTTTCCATCCAGACTATGGGAATGTTTACACTTTAGTCAATGGTGAAAAGCCTTGATGAACTTCTAATTCTCGTGTGAAGTGCTTGTTGGGTTACTTTGCATTTATGGTCTGCAATTACAGAAGATTTGGACTGCTCCACAACTGCCATATGAGCAGTTTATGGCTGCTTTGCAAAGAGTAATCACCTGCAACATGGCATTATATAGTTGACATTCTATTACGTTTTCCCTCCAGTGGTCTTCCATTTCTTTTAATAGCCAACCAATCAATTGAGTCCATTCTAGCTTGTGATTCCCTAATCTTGTTTAATTGCATGAGGCATAATTAGGTCCTTACTGCTAAGATGTATTGCACATGTACATGGCCGTTCTCTCACATGTAACATGGGAATATACTTTTTGAGTTTTTCACTGTCTTGTCGTCTCTAAATGTAGGAAGATCTGCAATATCACAATGATTCTTGACGTATTGCAACAGAGATGAAACCGTATTAGTGCCCCTGAATTCTGCATGATAAGCTTCATCAGAAAGTGATGGTTTCATTTGTGCCATTTATTTTTTTGAACTTTTAGCCTTTAGGCTTTCTGCAGAATCTGAGTAGGGCTCGGGTTCATAATAAATCATATATATATATATATATATATATGTGCATATTGTTTGTAGACTGTAATTTATTTTTTGTAAAAATCTTGTAGGTGGCTCCTGCCTGGAACAGGACAAACCTATCCTACTGTACGCCTGAGTTGTATAGGATCTATTGCTGCTTGATCTAGCTGCTATAGATTAATTATAGCAGATCTTCTTACAGTTCCATGGCAAACTAGGCGTTGACTATTTCCATTCTTTTGGTTTACTTCAACCATTTTAAGGTTTTGTGTGGTGAAACTCTCATTTCTCTGCAGCAATGTGCGATTATTTGTTTATATACTTTCAGATGTCAGGGTTTTTTACGAAAAGGATAGTTGAGAAACTAGATATGTGTAGTCTCAATTATTTTCCCTTTCACAGCTTGATGAGTAAACATCTTAATTATTTTCTGTGATGCTTTGAATCAATCTGTTCCCAGTCTGGACTCTGGACTCTGAAGTCTCTGAAAAGATGGAAAGATTTTGTGTTTTATTACATCACGTTTGCTTCTACATCCATGAGCCTCTGGCTTAAGTTTCGCAAAGGATGGTTGAGAAACTGGATATGTGTAGTCTCAATTATTTGCCCTTTCACAGCTTGATGAGTAAACATCTTAATTATTTTCTGTCATACTTCGAATTAATCTGTTTCCAGTCTGGACTCTGAAGTCTCTGAAAAGATGCAAAGATTTGGTGTTTTATTTCTTCACTTTTGCTTCTACATACATGAACCCTTGGCTTAAGTTTCACACCAAACTGCCTCTATACATTTCTTACTACTTAGGATGCCTTAATTTAGGTTCGACTTGATGTAATATGTATCACCCATCTATGAATGGTTTTATTCTTTTCACTCAGCTGGATACTGTTAATAGCTTTGGAAAATGCATTTTTATTTCTGACACACTAGATAATCTAAATAACACATGCATATGATATATTTGATTTCTCTTTTTTTCCATGTGCTGGAAGCCTGGTTACTTTTTTTGTGTATAACCTAGTGGATACAATATTTGGCAATACAATCATTATCTGAACATTTTAATGAACATAATTTTGTATTCCCCATTGCAGGTTGACATGCGAAGGGCTAACAATTGTGAAATTATGCTGACAAAAATCAAGATGCCTTTACCAGATATGATCGTATGTACCTTTTTCCCCTTGTTTGCCAATGACATTATGTTTGAACTTGTCAGTTATAAATAAAAAGTTGAGGCATCACCGGTAAGTAAATATGATTTTGTTTGGTCTCTTTCCTGTGGTGCTTTTTAATAATCATAAAATAGCATAGCTTATGTAGAGGCGTGCCATCTACAGCCTCATTGACCTTGTCAAAATGTTAGAATTACAGACACATACTCTTTTGTTGTAGAGAACTTTGCACCTATTTAGGATGCTCGATGCAGCTTAACAATTTTTGATTATTATTTTTAGAAAAAGGTTATTTGCTATGTCGCATGAGTTTCTGGAATGTGGTTATGTTAGGAACGTGGGTATGAGTATCCGATACGGCTAGAATCTTCTCCCAAATTTGCAGGAAA
>JASDQU011025371.1:21567-32244 GCA_032191745.1 Picea mariana | reverse complement strand
GGGAGGCCCGACATGTAGTCCATTAAGATGGATTCCCATGGCCTATCAGGAGTAGGAAGAGGGGTGTACAAACCCTATTTCCTAGTGGTCGGTTTGGCAATAGCACAAGGAGTGCAGGACTTGATATACTTGTTCACCTGCTGTCAAAGCTTTGACCAGTAGAAATGTTTTTGTAGCATCGCCAATGCCTTTTCGACACCGAAGTGTCCTCCGACCCGACTGTAGTGGGATTCCCATATCATCTTCGCTTGCTCACTTGATGGAACACAGATATGGCCCAGACAACATAAAAACCCATCATGAAGATGGAAATTATCGACAACTACGTTTGCACCCAACATTTGGTAGGTGGTGGTGAAGTCAGGGTCTATCTCATAGAGTTGGGGCCATCCAGATGTCTCATGGCCAAAAGAGTCTAGCACCATGGTGAGTGCTACGACTAGCGGTCTGCTGAGGCAATCAACGATGCGATTGGTGCTTCCCATTTTATACTTGATGTTGAGATGGAATTGCTGCAAGTATGTGGAGCACTTTTGATGGTGGTCATTCTGCAATTTTCCCTGTGTCTGCTTGAACTGCAATGACTTTTTATCAGTGTGGATGACTGTCTCCTTCCCAAGTATGTAATGTCTCCACTGGCGGTAGGCCTGTACAATGGAGTACATTTCCTTGTCGTAATAAGGTTACATACTGACAATATCTGACCGTGTCTCACTACGATAGGCCACGGGGTGGCCGTGCAGAGTGAGAACGACACCCACAACATAGTGTTGGCCTTTGACCAAGTTTTGAGAAATAATTGGTCATATTTGAACATTTTTGGTACTCTGACATCCAGTCAAAGAAGGATCACATGGTGAATAGGAGATCATGGGATCTCCACCCCTTTTTAGGGATTTTTGGGCTTTTTGGGTTTTTTGGGATTTTTGGGAATATTGTAATGGGAAAGGGATATCGGTCCTTATTTAGGACTTTTGTATGTATAAATAGAATGATAGGAGATGCATATGAAAAGGGGGGTGCGTGATGTAAAGTGAATGGCTTAGTGCATAAAATAGATCTATGTGATTAGACGTCTATGTGGTTGTAAGAGCTATGTGTCTACTATAAGTATTGTAAGTGTTGAGTGCACGGGTCAAAGGAAGACTTAGTGATTGGATCTACCCAAGGAAAGAGGATCTAGCGAGATGTGTAGATCTCTTGTCCTAGGAGGGGTAGAATCTTGAAGGCTTTGTGCTGTAACTTGTTTTACAGAAGAAGACTTTGTGGATGTAGCCCCAGGGTGGGGGTGAACCACGATAACTCTATGTATTGTGCTGATGTGTTTGTCTCTCTCTTGCTAAGTGCTCTTATATGTTTAGATAGATCTATTGATGCTTTGTTCTTATGAGATATGAATTCATGCTAGATATGATACATAAGATGCTAAGTTCTTAATCTATTAAGTATAACCTATTTTTCATTTCTAAGTGCTAGATCTGAGTAATTACTGCGGTGCTCTGTGATTTTTGTGAAGTGTATTAATGAATGTATGTTGAGGAATAATTGATGCTAAGTGCGTTGTAAGTAAGATAATCATAGATATGTGTCCCAACTAAGGTTGCAGACATATGAGACCAGTAACCACCCCTGCCTCTACCTCGGGTGAGACTTCATATGCTTCACAGGTGTTGCCGAAAGGGTTGGTAGTTAGGGTTTTGTTGGTGTGCTCTCGAGCATTGAACCCTGGGTCTGCCTCTATGCCAACAAATGGTTCTATTACCAGGACCTGAAATTGTGATTGCTAGGAACTGAAGAAGAAGAAGCCTTGTGCAAAATAAGCTCTGTGTGTAGATTTGTTTCCCTAGTGAGCAGTGTTCTGTTTGACGTGTGAAGCTTTGTGCCAAGAAAGAGAAGTCAGATATGAAGAAAAAGAGGTCAGATCTGAAGAAAAGAGGTCAGATCTGAAGAAAAGAAGTCAGATCTGTGAAGAAAGAGGTCAGATATGCAAGAAAAAGGTAATATCTGTAAGCTTTGTGCTTTGATAAAGGTAAGAATAGTTAAAAGTCTTAGATCTAGAAGCTTTGTGCTCTATAGAAGTAAGATAAGTGATTTTTTTTTGTTTCTAAAGCATGGATCTAGGTATGTTTGATAGATTTTGTCCTATAGATAAAAGAAAGTTTGATATGAATAGATATGATAAGTATAGTGATATATATGTTATACCTATGCATCGAAATAATGTTTGGACTAACAAGTGGATGTAGGATCCTAGAAAGGTTTTTTTGCAGGCTAGTCACCATGATCCTGGTGCATAGTACATAAGGAGTTGGGGAACATCTAAACAAAAAAGAGGATTAACCCTCTGTTATAGTTGTAGAATATCGAGACATCTTGCTAAGGAATGCCCCAGGAGAAGACCTAGTTGCCTCTATTGTAAGGCTATGGACCATGAAGTGTTGGATTGCCCTAGAATGATTGCTAGGCTTGAGAAGCTGAATATGGAGCAAGCAAACCCTGAAGGAGATCAAGAGACCAAGATTATAGAAGAAACCCAGAAAGAATCAGAAAAGATATTGCTACAGATGGAAGATATATTGAATGACCACATACATGTTAGGATATTAGAGATCTTCAAAGAAAAGGAGAAAATCAAAGCAATAATAGGAGAATTTTAAATTGACTGTACTCTTGATGAAGAAACACAAGTGAATATTATTCCAGAAAGAACTTGGGAAGCTATAGGAAAGCCTGCCATGATCCCTTCCCTAGGAGGAACAAGTTTCTTCATAGGAAAGCTACCTATGTTGAAGGCTCACCCGGATACCTATGACTGTCAATGGAACTTTGACAGAGGAATACTTTGAGATCATTAAATTTGTTGAAGACAACGCTTCATTTACCATGCTCATAGGGAAACCTTGGATTGATAGAGAACAAGGCAGATGAAAAGAAGAAGAAAAATTTTTGGAACAGAAGAAGCAAGAGTTAAAAGACTTTATGACCAGAAGGATCACGCACTTGATTGAAGAATAGAAGAGAAGATCATAGATATTCAATATTAGAAACTCCGATGTCGAAGTTAAGAGAACACTTGAGGATCCGCAGAACATCGAGTTACCTATTTTTTATATAGAAGAAGTATTATCAAGGAAACTTAGGAAATACTTTCAACAATGCGAAGTAACTAAGACCATAGAAGATAAACATCAGAATGGTAAAAGCATTACTGAGACAAAGATCACTGGGAATAAGGTTAGGAAGTTAAGAAAGAAAAGGGCTAATACTGTAAGGTTACAAGAGGTTCTAGAGGACACTTCGCAGCAAGAAGAATTGCACAATTGGAGCTTCATCGAGATATCAAGACAACGACATAGAGTACTTCACCATGACAAAGAAATATAGCCATTGGAACCGATATACCCAATCGACCACTGCTCTGAATGGATCGAAAAGTAGTTATCAGTTACCACTAGACCATTGGATAGCACCAGAACAGATAGAACAGAGTTAATGCAAGCTTCATATTCGTTGCAAGCAGTCCGTTGTAGAGTTACTTACTTATTCTGTTTCACCATGCCCGAAAGACACTTTTTCCAATTGAGAACTTGAGCTTACAGAATACCCACGTTATGAAACAATGATTACTCCAATTTTATTCTCTATCCGATTATGGTACCGACAGTCCATTGACAACCCAAGACAGTGATCCTGAGCTTACATGTCTGACGAGCTTGGCACAAAAGAATAATTAGTGAGAGAAGTACTTTCTAGCTTAAGAACAGAAGGAGGGATGTCCACTGGAGTCCAAGCATCATCATCGAGAGGTGTGGTAGCCTCCCCATCGATTGCTCAAGCTGGAACATCTCGAGCCATTGCAGAATTGGGAACTAAGCATAGGGACGTTGCATCCAACGTGGATTTATTGCCAACCATCCTACCAGCTTACATTCCCCCTCTAAGTGGTGAGATTAATAGGGATAGTGTCCCTGGAGAGTTTGAATACACCCTATTCCTTGCATATCTACTGAAAGGAGTTCGCACCTACCGCACAGATCAAGACAAGGTTACAGCATTGAATTTTTGCGACTTCAACCTAGGAGACCATAAAACCCACAGCATGCTCACACCATATAAGTACTTAACAAGGAATAAGGGCCAAAAATTTAAGATTGTCCCTCAGTAATGGACGATGAACCTTGTGCAGTCTACTCTGCTCAATGTTATGAAAATACCGCACTTTGGCAGACATCAGGAGGTGACGACTTGTGTGAAATTGCTACAGGTAGGTTACCATGGAGGATACCTGTGGCTAAATTGTCGCATAACTGTTGATTCGACATTGATCAACAGGATTACCATGCTTAGCATGCAGGGCCCTGATCCCCATGAGTACTGCCCTGGAAAGACCGCAAACCGCGCTCTTTCACAAAATATTAAAGAGGCTTATGGAAATGTTGAAAAAGGTGCACGAGGTTACAAGGTATCCTCTATCGAGAGTAGCATAGTGCACCTGACATATCAGTTGATAGCATGAAATATGGTACGTAAGAATAGACCTACACAAGTATCTAGCTTTGTAGTTGACCTCGCAGGGAAGTGCGCGGAGGGACTACAAATGAATTGGGAAAAATATTTGGTCAATCATCTAGAAATTGATTGTAGAGAAGCCCAAGACTAGGGGCATGAATTCCACTTTAGCTGGCTGCTAATATTATTCACCTTTGTTGCATGGGAGCTACCAGAAGGTACAACCTTCCCCGACCTTGACCCATTCGAACCATTAGTTGTGAAGTTCAGTACCTTATGGTACTTGACAAACATGAGAAAGTAGTGGCAATCAAATGCCATTTTTCACAGATACTGTAACCAACTGAAAGTAGACATAGGGGGTGAACCTCGCATAACCCCAAACACTTTACAAAGGTTATGACCTTTGAAAAAGTTTAGCATGGAATGCCACTTTATATACCTAACTCCACGCGTTGATGAACACCAAGAACAAATTCAGTCCTATTATAAGCTGACCGAAGAAGACCTAGAAGAAATCACTAAGGAATGGTCGGCGGACCTCCTTGTTCCAGCAGATCCAGCAAACATTTCAAATATTGACAGCCTAGAAGCTGTGCAGGACACACCTAGGCCTAGCAAGATGAAGAAGACAATGAAGACAAAGGAAACAAAGAAGACCAAAGAGGTTCAGGATGTAGATAGCTACTCTGTAAAGATAGCTTCTGTCACACTTGATCAAGAAGGTAACAACGAGGACCTAGAGGAAGTCGAACAACAACCAGAAGAAGAAGTCAAATATCCAAAGAAGAGAAAAGGGTCACCTTTGAAGTCTTCTTCTAAGAAGAAAGCAAAAGCGACCATGAACAAGATGAAGACCACGCTCAACCATGATGACTTCAACTTTCTCCTCGCAACTTTGAATGAAGCTAAGGAAAGAAATTACAGAAAAGCAGGAGGCCAAGCAATAGACGATGTACGACAGAATTGAAGCTAAGATCCAAGGAGTGCAGCTAGCACTTTAGTTTAACCGCATAGTCTCCACTATGCCCATGCCAGGAGGAACAAGAGAAGCAGGAGATGAATCAGTTCAACTATGAGAGAATGCCGACATAGTCAAAGTATTCCTTCAGAAAGCGGAAGAAGTAACAACGCAAGCCACCCAGGCCCTAAAGTAAGCACAGGAGGAAATCATAGAGCAGTGCCAAGCTGCATAGTAAGAGAAGGATGCCATCCATGATAAATTTGATAGAGATTGAGAAAAAATACAAAAGGAGAAGGAGCATCTTCTCACGAAGCAGATTGGAGTCGAAGAAGATGTCAACAAACCATTTCTCTGTATGACTGGCTTAGAACGAAAGGCCAAAGAACCCTTAGATCGTCAAGTGATGAAGCTTGTTGAAGTTATTCAACAACTGCAGCAAAGAGTCGTGGACTTAGAGGTTCATATCATCCCAAGTACCCCGCAAGAAGAGCGCGACTAGTGAGAAATAACTACTCGAGCTACAGTAGAAATGATTAAAGAACTCACTGAATAATGCAAAAAACTAAGTACCAAAAGTGCACATATACATGAGAACATGACAAAGTACCTGGAATTACATAAACTGGAGTCACAACTCCAAGAGGCAAAGCAACATGCAGATAGACTTCAGATGCAGTTGAAGGCCCTATCAACTATAGAGAAAATGAGGCGATCCCATGAGAAACGTGTCACACAACAACATATCCACATGATCTAGAGCAAGGTTATGGAAGTGACGCAACAACTTCAACCTTTGTAGGATAAGGCATGTCAACTATTTTTAGAGATTGAGAACCAAGGGACAGAGCTACAATAGGTTGTGATTACAGCAGAGCAATGCCTAGAAGGATTAGTCAATAACACATTCATCCAGAAGTTCATCGAGCAGGAGGAAATCAAAAAGCAGGAAGTCGAAGCAGCTCGAGCCAACCTCAAGGCATTCAAAACGGAACTGGTTAGACCTAAGTGACTTGGGACGAGTCACGGGTGAGTTTTGGGGGATTGTTGGCCCTTGACCAAGTTTTGAGGAATACTTGGTCATATTTGACCATTTTTGGTACTCCGACATCCAGTCGAAGAAGGAGCGCATGGCGAAGAGGGGATCATAGGATCTCTGCCCCTTTTTAGGGATTTTTGGGATTTTTGGTCTTTTTGGGAATATTGTAATGGGAAAGGGATATCGGCCCTTATTTAGGCCTGTTCTATGTATAAATAGAAGGGTAGGAGATGCATATAAAAAGGGGGGTGTGTGATGTAAAGTGAATGGCTTAGTGCATAAAGTAGATCGATGTGATCAGACATCTGTGTGACTATAAGAGATCTATGCCTACTGTAAGTATTGTAAGTGTTGAGTGCACGGGTCAAGGGAAGACACAGTGATTGGATCTACCCAGGGAAAGATGATCTAGTGAGTTTCCCAGATCTCTTGTCCTAGGCGGGGTAGGATCATGAAGGATTTGTTTTGTAACTTGGTTTATAGAAGATAATAACATAAGATGACTTTGTGAACATAGCCCCAGGGTGGGGGTGAGCCACGGTAACTCTATGTATTGTAATGACGTGTTTGTCTCTCTCTTGCTAAGTGCTATGATATGTTTAGATAGATCTATTGATGCTTTTTTCTTATGAGATATGAATGCATGCTAGATATGATACATAAGATGCTAATTTCTTAATCTATTAAGTATAACATGTTTATCATTGCTAAGTGAAAGATCTGAGTAATTACTATGGTTCTCTGTGCTTTCTACGAAGTGTATTAATGAATGTATGCTGAGGACTAATTGATGTTAAGGATGTAAGAAAGATAATCATAGATCTATGTCCCAGCTAAGGTTGCAAACATCTGAGTCATGCAACCACTCCTGCCTCTACCTTAGGTGAGACTTCATATTCTTCACAGGTGTTTCCAAAAGGGATGGTAGTTAGGATTTTGTTGGTGCGCTCTTGAGCATTGAACCCTGGGTCTGACCCCATGCCAACACATAGTCTAAAGCATCTATCTCAATTTCAAAGGAATGTTGCAAGTCTGGTAGTGAAAGTATTGGGGCTGAGCACAAGTGTTGCTTCAAATCATTGAATGCTTATTGTTGGGGCTGGCCCCACGCAAATTTCACCTTACCACCACCCCTTTTTATTTGGATAAGGGCCCATACAATATGGGAGAATCCCAACATGAAACTGTGGTAGAGATTGGCAAGGCCCAAGAAGCTTCGAAGCTCAGTGAGTGTTGTTGGGGCTAGCCAGTCACGAATGACTTGGATCTTGGTTGGATCCACATGTACACCATGCTGATCAATGATGTATCCTAGGTAATGGACCCTGTCCATGCCGAAGGAGAATTTTTCCAAGTTGGCGTACAGCTTGTGTTTCCACAGGGTGTGCAGAACCTACTGAATATGCTGCAAGTGGTCGGCCCATGTCTTTCTATAAATTAGAATTTCATCCAGATACACCACTACAAAAGTATTGGTGAATGGTTGCAAGATATTGTCCATCATCCTCATGAAAGTGGCTGGTGAATTTTTCAAACCAAAGGGCATGAAAAACCATTCAAAAAGGCCTTCCTTTGACTTGAAGGCAATCTTCCATATGTCTTCCTATTCTATGAGGACCTGGTGGTAGCCAGACTTCAAATCAATCTTAATGAAGTATTTGGCCCCCGTGAGTTAATCAAGGAGACCGTCGATTCGGGGAATCGGGTACCAGTTCCTGACTATGATTTTATTCAGAGCTCAGTAATCAATACAAAGTCGGCAGGTTCCATCTTTCTTCTGCGCCAGCACGATTGGGCTCCTACAAGGTAATGAGCTGGGATGGATGTGCCCCTTGTGGAGAAGTTCTTGGATTTGTCGCTTTATCTCCTCATTCTATAACAAAGAGCAGCGATAGAGTGGCCCATTGGGAAGTGGTGCACCAGGGGCCAGATCGATGGGTTTCTTAACCTGGCAGTGCAGAGGTACCCATGTAAGTGAGGAGAAGATATCCAAGTATTCTTCCATGACCTTATCTACTTGCTTCTGTTGTTTGGAGAGCTTGGCCACAGAGACCCTGGATGTGGTTGTGATCTTTCTCTTATTCCGAGAGCGAATCACAAAGAAGACAAACTTCCTCGTCTGAGAGATGACTTTCCTGCATTGCATAGCAGAGATCAAGGAAATAGCCCTAGGTGGGACTACCTCAGGTATCCTGTACAATTTCTTGTTCAAAGTAATAATAACACTACAAGGCCTAGACTCATATACAACATGATGTTTCCATAAATAAGGTTGGCCCAANTCGTCTTTGAAGGGCTTCATGTTGTACAATAGTCAACACTGTTGGTTGATGCAGAGATCACTTCCTTGGCGGAGTCATCCAATGGTGTAGGGTTGTGGGTGCGGTGTTGATGGCAGAGCAAGCTGCTTGATGACCTTTGCTGAGATGAGGTTCTTCTAGCTACCACTATCAATGATGAAGTGCAATGGGGTGCCTTTTACCCACATCTGTGAATGGAATAGGTTATCTCCTTCTTCTGGCTCATCTAGTTCACCAGGGTGGAGCTTGGTGGTAGAAACAGTGGCACTGGGTTCTGCATCAATTATCCATCTTCCCCTTTCTGGTTCTAGCTCAAAGTCAGAATCCACATCTGATTCAGAGGCTTTCACTTAGGCCACCAACAACTGTTTTGAGCGGTAGTCAGCAGTGTTATGCCAAGGGCTCTTATGGAAGTCGCACCACTTCCTGGTATCTTTCTTTGTCTTTCCAGTGTCCTTTTCTTGCGGCTTGGACTGGTGGTCTTGATACTGTCCATATTTTATCTGTCCTTTTTTCTGTGGGTTGGGGCTGCCCTTTCCCATCTTTTGTTGTGTGGGGTTCCTAGGCCCAAATTTTTGCATCTTTTGTTTGAGCTTCTGCTCGATTTTGATGACATATTGGTAGGCCGCGCCCAAGGATGAGATGTCCAGAAATTAATATTCAGTCTAGATGTATCTATGCAGAGCACCGTGATACTTGAGCACTAGATGTCGCTCTAAATATTTGATACCTAGCTTGGTGCACAAGGTATGGAAGATATTTGTGAAATCAAGCACTGCTCGGTCTCTTTCTTGCCATAGTTTGGTCCATTTGGTATACAAGTCGTCATAACTTACAACAGGGTAGTATTGTTCCTAAATAATGAGGCCGTGACTAAAAATAATGAGATTTCCTCTATTTCCTTTTTCTCACAGAAAGTTTCCCACCAATCTTTGACATGGGGAACGACTTTGAGGAGCGCAAAAGTAATCTTTTCTCTATTCCAAAAGTTATGGACAGAAAAATACCCTTCTAGTAGATTCAGCCACTTGTCTACAACATCTATGTCTATCTAACCTTCAACTATAGGAATATCAAAGTTTATTTGTACCTTGAAGGGGGTGGCGCCTCTACTCGAAGAAGATGTGTCGCCTGTTGGTAGTCGCCGAAGGATTTGCGTGAAACTATCCATCATCTCGTTCCTTTGTGTCATGAGGGATTCCTCAATCAACAATTTTAAATGATATCCTATCCTGTCATCTTTATTTTCTCCTGCCATGAGAGGTCGCTTGGGCATGTGAGAGATTCTATCCCCAATAGAAACAAGCTCGAGACCCAACTCTTTGTACTCCGACCTCATTGGGGACATGCATTAAGACGACAAGGAGAAGAATGATCTGATACCACTTATCTAGATTTTATGAGAATAAAGAAATGAAAATTAATTATTAACAGGTGCTTAACACAAAATATCAGAGATACAGTACAACTAGTTTTCTATTCAGTAACAAAATAAGATGAAACTGTAAAATGCAACGGAAGCAAGCTTGCTGGAATGGTGGCATCTTATCTCTGAGAAGAGATGTGACAGCTGCGTACATTCGCAAGAAGAATATTACAATGATGCTCTGAAGGCCTTTTTAAAATAAACAAGAATGCCCAAAACCCTAGATATCCAAAAACCTAACCCTAGGAGATGAAGCGCCAAAATTCATGTGGGCCCCGTTTGGGTAAGTTAGTACATGAACTTCCCGGGGCCATAACTTTTGCATATGATCTTTGTTTTAGGTTTGTGATGGCCCATTGGAAAGGTATCGTCCAAGTGATTTATTTTGGGGGATCAATCATGCCTTAGGCTATCATTGAGGATCTCGATCTCAAAAAACCTT
>JASDQU011025371.1:0-21551 GCA_032191745.1 Picea mariana | reverse complement strand
AAAAATGTTTTGAGCTAGCTAGAAAAGGTGGGTGGCCACCAACATCCATATAGATAAATCCTCCCTCCTTAGTAAGCAATGGAATCCATTGCGTTGAGGTCCCCCATCAGATGAGGAAATTTCTGCTGAATTTGGCCCCAGGTGAGCCCCTTGCCTTGGTGCAGGAGTTGCCCTACTTTGACGGCTCGATAAAGATTGATCCTTTGTTGTTGAGTTCCCTTGATATATGTGTCCAAAATTTGATCATTGGATGCCTGTTGTATGCAGTTAGGTTTGATCTATGTTGGTGTCATCTGTTCTGCTACTTCTGAGGTGTCCAATAATGGTGGGAAATAAGGGCGAAGGAGATCCACATTGAACACTGGGTTCATGCCAAGGAAGGGAGGAATGTTGAGCTCAAAAGAATTATCCCCCATGGCCTTGGTGATAGTGTATGGCCCATAACGGAGTGGGAAAAGCTTTCGATGGGGTCCTGTAAGGCGTTCTTTCTACAAGTGCAACCAAAATTTGTCGCCCACCTAAAACTTATGTGGCACTCGATGTTGATCATGGCCCTGTTTGTACTTGTCATTGGACTTCTGTAGGATATCTTGAACATTTTGGCAGATGTGCTAGATCCTCTCAATGAACTGAGTGGCTTTGTCAGCTTAAATTGGAGGAGGATATGAGTCGGTCAAGGTGACCACAAGGGGAAGTGAAACATCTATGGGACCCAATGGTTGGAATCCCAACCCCACCTAAAAGGGGTTGTGGCTGGTTGAGCTATGCAGGGCTCGGTTGTAGCTATGCTAGACATAGGGAAGGCTCTCATCCCATGTGCGAGGGTGATTTGAATTATAGATGTGAAGGATATGCACAATCATTCGATTTACAACCATGGTTTCGCCATCTGCCTGGGGGTGGAAGACCATGTATTTGGTGAGCTTGGTTTCCAATAGTGACCAGAGGCTCGATCAAAATGTGTTGATAAACCGAATATTTTGATCTAACATGATGCTTTTTGGGATTCCAAAATGTACCCAAACTCGTTCAAAGAAGAGCTTGGCAGTGGCCTTTGATGTGATACTCTTCTTGTAGGCAACTAGAATCGCCATCCTAGAGGCCCGACATGGTGGATGGGAGGCCCGACATGTATTCCATTGAGATGGATTCCCATGTCCTGTCAGGAGTAGGAAGAGGGGTGTATAGGCTCTATTTCTTAGTGGTTGGTTTGGCAATAGTGCAGGCAGTGTAGGACTGGATATACTTGCTGACCTCCTATCGAAGTTTCAACTAGTAGAAATGTTTCTATAGCATCACCACTATTGTTTCAACGTCGAAGTTTCCTACCGCCTGACTGTAGCGGGCTTCCCATATCATCTTCGCTCAGTCACTTGATGGAACACAGATATGGCCCAGACGACACAACAACCCATTCCGAAGATGGAAATTATTGACAACTGCGTTTTCACCCAACATTTGGTAGGTGGTGGTGAAGTCAAGGTCTGTCTCATAGAGTTGGGGCCACCCAGATGTTTCATGACCGCAAGAGTCTAGCACCATTATGAGTGCTATGACTGGCGGTCTGCTAAGGCAATCATTGATGCAATTGGTCCTTCCTATTTGATACTTGATGTTGAGGTGGAATTGCTACAAGTATGTGGACCACTTTTGATGGTGGTCATTCTGCAATTTTCCCTCTGTCTGCATGAGCTGCAGTGGCTTATGATTAGTGTGGATGACTTTCTCCTTCCCAAGAATGTAATGTCTCCACTAGCGACAGGCTTGTACAATGGAGTACATTTCCTTGTCATAATTAGGGTACTTACGGACAACATCTGACAGTGTCTCACTATGATAGGCCATGGGGTGGCTGTGATGAGTGAGAACGATGCCGACAACATAGTCTAAAGCATTTCTCTCAATTTCGAAGGGATGTTGGAGGTTTGTTAGTGAAAGTACTAGGATTGAGCACAAGTGTTGCTTCAAATAATCGAACACTTATTGTTTGAGCTGGCTCCACACAAATTTCTCCTTACCACCACCCCAATTTATTTGGCTAAGGGCCCATGCAATATGGGAGAATCCCAACACGAACCTACCGTAGAAATTGGCAAGGCCCAAGAAGCTCTGAAGCTCAGTGAGTGTTGTTGAGGATGGCCAATCATGGATGAGTTGGATATTTCCTAGATCCACATGTATGCCATATTTATCAATTATGTATCCTAGGTAATGGACCTTGTCCATGTCTAAGGATCATTTTCCAAGTTGGCGTATAGCTTGTGCTCCCGTAGGGTGTGCAAAACCTGCTAAATATGTTGCAAGTGTTCGGCCCAAGTCTTGTTATAAATTAGAATGTCATCCAGATACACCACTACAAAGGTATTGGTGAATGGTCACAGGATATCGTCCATGATCCTCATGAAAGTGGCTGGAGAATTTGTCAAACCAAAGGGCATGAACAACCATTCAAAAAGGCCTTCCTTTGACTTGAAGGCAGTCTTCCATACAGATGTCTGTTTTATCGGGACTTGGTGGTAGCCAGACTTCATATCAATCTTACTAAAGTAGTTGGCCCCCATGAATTGATCAAGGAGGTCGTCGATTCGATGAATTAGGCATCATTTCCTGACTGTGATTTTATTCTGATCTCAGTAATCAATATAGAGTTGTCGGGTTCCATCTTTCTTTTATACTAGCACGATTGGGCTCCCGCAAGGTGATGAGATGGGATGCATGTGCCCCTTGTGGAGCAGTTCTTGGATCTGTCGTTTGGTCTCCCCATTCTCTAACAAAGAGTGTTGATAGACTGGCCCATTGGGAAGTGATGCATTTGGGGTTAGATTGATGGAGTGCTTGACCTGGCAGTTCAGAGGTACCCCTGTAAGTGAGGAGAAGATATCCGAGTATTTTTCCACGACCTTATCTACTTTCTTCTGTTGTGTTGAGAGGTCGGTCATAGAGACCCTGGATGTGGCTGTGATATTTCTCTTATTCTGAGAGTGAATCATGAAGAAGACAAACTTCCCCATCTGAGAGATGACCTTCCTACATTGCTTAGTATAGATCAAGGAAATAGCACTAGGTGGGACTGCCTCGGCTATCCTGTACAATTTCCTGTTCAAAGTAATAATAACACTATGAGGCCTAGAGTCATATACACCATGACATTTCCATAAATAAGGTTGTCCCAAAAGAACATCACAAACTTTGAGAGGAGAAACATCACATAATACCTCATCTTTCAAGGGCTTGATGTCATACGACAGTCGGCACTGTTGGTTGACGCAGAGATCGCGTCCTTGGCAGAGCCATCCAATGGTGTAGGGTTGTGGGTGTGGCGTTGTTGGTAGAGCCAGTCGCTTGACGATCTCTGCTAAGATGATGTTCTTATGTCTACCGCTATCAATGATGAAGTGCATCGGGTTTCCTTTTACCCACATCTGTGAATGGAAGAGGCGCTCTCCTTCTTCTGGCTCATTTGGTTCACCAGGTTGGAGCTTGGTGGTGGCAACGGTGGCATGCGGTTCCACATCAATGATCCTTCTTCCCCTTTCTAGTTCTGTCTCAGAGTCAAAAGCCACATCTGATTGAGAGGCTTTCACTTTGGCCACCAATGAAATCTTTGAGTGGCATTCGGCAGTGTTATGCCAAGGGATCTTATGGAAGTCACACCACTTCCTGGTATCTTTCTTTGTCTTTGCGGTGTTCTTCTTTGCTTGCGGCTTGGACTGGTTTTCCTAATACTGTCCATCTTTGCTCTGTACTTTTTTTTGTGGGTTGGGGCCACCCTTTCCCGGCTTTTGTTGTGTGGGGTTCCAAGGCCCAAATTGCTGCATCTTTTGTTTGAGCTTATGCTCGATTTTGATAGTATATCGGTAGGCCATGGCCAAGGATGAGATGTCCATAAATTCTATTTCTGTCTGGATGTATCTATGCAGAGCGCCACGATAGTTGAGCACCATATGTCGCTCTGAATCTTTGATACCCAGCTTGGTGCGCAAGGTATGGAAGATATTTTTGAAATTAGGCACTGCTTGGTCTCTTTCTTGCCACAGTGTAGTCCATTTGGTGTACAGGTCATCATAACTTCCAATAGGGTAGTATTGTTCCTTAATAGTAGCCATGAAGGATTCCCAGGTGGTCATGACTTAAAATAATGAGGTTTCCTCTATTTCCTTTTGCTCACAGAAAGTTTCCCACCAATCTTTGACATGGGGAATGACTTTGAGGAGGGAAAAAGTAATCTTTTCTCTTTTCAAAAAGTTATGGATAGAAAAATACCCTTCTAGTAGATTCAACCACTTGTCTACAACATCTACATCTATATGACCTTCAAATATAGGAATATCGAAGTTTATTTGTACCTTGAAGGGGTAGCGCCTTTGTTCGAAGAAGATGCGTCACCTGTTGGTAGCCACCAAAGGATTTGCACGAAACTATCCATCATCTCATTCCTCTATTGCGTGAGGGATTCCTCAATCAACAGTTTGAATGGATCTCATGTCTTGTCATCTTTCGTTTCTCCTACCATGAGAGGTCGCTTGGGCATGCGAGAGATTTTGTCCTCAATAGAAACAAGCTCGAGACCTAACTCTTTGTACTCTGACTTCGTTGGGGACATGCATTAAGACAACAAGGAGCGGACCTCTCTGATACCACTGGTCCATATTTTATGAGAAGAAAAAAATGAATACAGATTTTTAGCAGGTGCTTAACACAAAATAACAGAGATATAGTAAAATTGGTTTTCTATTCAATAACAAAATAAGTTGAAACTATAAAATGCAGTGGAAACAAGCTTGCTGGAATGGTGGCAGCTTATCTCTGAGAAGAGATGTGACGACTACGTGAATTCACAAGAAGAAGATTACAATGAGGCTCTGAAGGCATTTTTACAATAAACAAGAATTCCAAAAACCCTAGACATCCAAAAACCTAACCCTAGGAGATGAAGCGCCAAAAGTCATGTGGGCCCCATTTGGGTAAGTTAGTACATCAACTTCCTGGGGTCATAAATTTTGCATAGTATCTTCGTTTTAGGTGTGTGATGGCCCATTGGTAAGGTATCATCGAGGAGACTCATTTTTGGGGCTCAAACATACGTTCGTCTATCATTGAGGAGATCGATCCATAAAAACCTTCATTTAGTCCCTCAAAATGGCCCTAGAAGTTAAAACTGCTAAAAATAGTAAATTACCAAAATTGTCAGAAGATTGTTTTGAGCCAGTTCGATAAGGTGGGTGGCCATCGATATCCATCTACATCATTGGTGCACAAGTTATGGAAAGTATTTTTAAACTCCAACACTTTTTTTCTCTTATTTTTTTGTAGTGTGGTCCATCTCATGTATTGGTCTTCATAGTTATCAATAAGGTAGTATTGTTTCTTGACCGCATCCACAAACAAACCCCAAGTGGGATAGACCCCATATATCCCAGTTTTCTCTGTGGAACTTTTATCCTAGTAAGTTTCCCACCAATGTTTGATATGGGGGATATCCTTAAGGAGTGCGAAGGTGATGTTTTCCTTGTTGGAAAAATTGTCAACAAAGAAATAACCTTCTAGCAGATTCAACCATTTTTCTAAGGAATCCACATCTATCTGACCTTCAAATACTGGGATATCAAAATTAACTTCTACCTTGAAGGGAGAGGTTCCTCCAAAGGGGTTGCTTGATGAAGATGTGCATGTTTCTATCGGTGGGCGTTGAAGGATGTGGGAAAAATTATCCATCATTTCGTCCCTATGTCGCGTGAGAGCTTGCTCAAGAAACATGTTAATAAAATCTTATGCTTCGTCATTTTTATTTTTTAACACCATATAGAGTATCTCGGGTGTGAAAGAGCGATTTTCCTCAAGAGAGACAACCTCGAGACCCAACTTGCTATAATCAAACCTCGTCAGGGACATGCACTAAAAAACAATCAAGAGAATCTTGCTCTGATACCACAGATATGGATTATTTTTGGAACAAAATGAAAGTCTAGATATTTCAATGAAATTCACATAAAAATTTCCAAAAACAGAGAAATACATCAATACATGATTTTTATTAATGAAATAAATGTATAGAGGCTGTAAAAATAATGAGTGCAAGACTCACTAGAATGGTGGTAGCTTCATCTTTGAGAAGATATGTCACGTCTACGCTCATTCAAAAGAATATGATTATAATGAGGATCTGAAGGCCTTTTTATTGTAAAAGTGAATGCCAAAAACCAAGACATCCAAAACCCTAACCCTAGGAGATGAAGCGCCAAAAGTCATGTGGGCCCCTTTGGGGTAAGTTAGTACATTAACTTCCCAGGTTCGTAACTTTTTCATACGATCTCTATTTTAGGCGTGTGATCGCCCATTGGAAAGGACCTTTTGAGAACTACACATTATGTCGTCAAATTTTGACTTCATCTATAGTTTGATTGTGGAAAGCTAAGAAAAAACCGTTTAGAGCCCTAAAATGGCCCCAGAAGTACAAAAAGATGTACTGACATGAAAATTTCCAAAACAATCATCTTGGAATAGGTGGGCGGCCATAAATATCCACCTATATACCGTGTAGGGATTCAATACATCCCCATAAGTTCATAACCCACAATTACAAAGAAATTTCCTCATTACAGAGAAACATGTTGAACTAAAAACTATCTAGATGAGGCAATTGGAAGTTGGAATAGGTGGTTGGCCACTGATGTCCAACTAGATCAACTACACAATCCCTCCATAAGGAATCATTCACCTATGATAAAAAATTTAGGTTTGTAACACTATATATGGTTCTCAATGCATAGGTTGTGGTTTGATGAAAAAAGCCGTGATTTTTTGTCGAAAAAATAAGTTGCTTATAGAAAGATCATTTTGGCACAAGAAATAACCTTGTATAGAAAAAATTCTCTTTTGTAGAAAAAGGATCTATCATTAAATACTCTTCAATAGCAGAAAGGAGATAAATTTCATAACAAAAAGAGTATTTTGTAGTAGAAAAGGTTTTTTATAGTAGAAGATATTGGTTCCATAGTAGCATGCACTACTTCTATATTATCATCTATTAGAAATCCATTACTCCTCCTACATGTTTTGTAACAATATTCTATAGAATCATTCATGCATTTGATCATTAGTCCTCAAAATACAAAGTAGGGTGAAGTAATAATTGTTGGGTATGTTTTATATTCTTTTCACGACTACACCTAGTGTTGGCATTGTGCCATATGTGTGGGAGGGTTGTAGGGGGGCATGAGCCCCCTTTCATGGGGGTTTCGGGGAAACGCCCACAAAAAGTTTTATTTTGGCATTTTTTTCATATGTTTTTTGGAGGTTTTTCGACACATGGTTTTCGTCGATGGTTTTCTAATTCTAGTTAATAAATTAGGGTTTTTGAATAATCTATGTCAATGTATTAGGGTTTTGGATGTCGTTGGATCCTATATATTGTATTTCAATGTAAACAATGGATATTTAATGAACATAAAATTATAGGTGTGGCTCTAAACAGGTTGTTGGTTTTCCCGGTTTGGTTTTCGAGGGTAAATTTATGTGTAATGTATGTGTGCCACTGTATCTTTTCTATTTTTATTAAGAATATGTTTTCAATAATTAATTGTACAAGGTTAAAATATACAATCATGCCAACTTCATATTAGGTTAGGAGAAGAGACTCATGTTCTTCCTCTCACCATTCCCACAACCCTAATAAAATTTTAACTTTTTATCCTTTTGACACTCACTTTAGGGCCTAATACCTAGGGTTTTGATTCAAGACCACGAATTAGTCCTTCACACCGATCCTTAATTAAAAAAACCTCAAAATGTACCTACATACCACTTATAGACTATGGTGGGTTCAATGTTATTTTCTTACTATCACCTTAACAAGAATTGGGGAAAACATGATGGTAATCCACTATAATCCATCTCTAATACTTTGTAATCAGAGTCCAAGTATCATACATCATTCATTTTTGTGAGCACTGAGTAATATTAAAAAACAAGGGTGAAAAGGGTCATTGAAAATTAACTTGTCCAAAAAAACAATCACAAATAGTGTATTCTTCATCAAGCCTCCTTAATAGAGCCATGAGATGAATGGAAGAGGAAGGAATGGCCACATAGGGGAAAAAATAGAAAATGGAGGAATCGAAAACCCTCTACCTTTAAAAGGATGCAAAAATGTAGGACATATAAATATTCAAACAATGCACACGTCCAATGGCATAACTGTAATGGGTTTGATTTATGATCATTATTATCAACATGTGTCAAGAAAAATGTGAGGGTTCTCCACCACACTCTCTATTTAGTGTTGCAAATTTCATGATATGGGCATCAATCATTGTTCATCAAGGTGAGTAGTGGGGTATCATGATGATTGTGCTCCAATGTTTAGGTGGAGACAACTCATTTATCACTATTGTTTTCATGAAATGGTAGTTCCATCAATTAAGGCATGGTATATACAATATATTATATCCAATCAAGAAACAATAGCCTTAACACCCACATGTGATTCCAAGTAATTTTAATATTTGTATCCCAACTAAGGAAATAGGAAAACATATCATGTGATAATGAGTATATATGACAATAAATAAACATACACCACCCTATGAATAACCCAAGGCCAAATTTTGAATGGAATTTATGGAAAACTAGGATACTTCTACACTTTACATAGACAAAAACTTTAAGGTAAACAATAGGCATATTGAAAAAGTTTCTATTATTAATGGCTTCAAATTCCCACTTGAAATGCTAAGAGGTTTATAAGTACCTCTAAAAAAGATTCACACTAAAACAAGCAAGAAAATTCAAATGACACATAGAAGGGACATAGAAATGAAATATAATGGTGTTTGACAATATATAACAATTTTTCTTAGCTACTACCATAAGGAATTTTGAAAATATCACAAAAAAATATTTTTCAACTTGAAATAGAGGATAAATTCACCTTTTGGTGTCCCACCTATCATAATATTAGAGGTTGATTTCAGTGTCATTTCATAAGGTATCAAAATGCTTTCTCTCTCCATCTTGTTCTAGTTTTCAAGCAAGAGGTTTGTAGCCTTATACATGAGGAAGGCCCTTGATCTTGAATCTCACTCAATATGACCATTGGTAGATAAACTAGAAACTCTATGTTGTTTACTTCTTTGTTTCCTATGGTCTTGATAGATAAAGGCATCAAGAGGTAGGTAGATAACAACACTACATTAGTCATCAGATCTATGAAATGTTAAAAGGGCATTCAAGATTTTCCAGCAAGGACCTTATAGGGGTGCCACCTCAAATCTAAATATAGTTCTCATAAGACCATCAGATACAAGAATTATTGTAGATATTGACATAGGCCCACATCATCTAGATGGAGAGACACATCTCATACAAAATATCTTATCTCTTCTAGATCCTCTGATCAATCATATATTATTAGAATCTTTTGTTCAACCTTGGATGTTCAGAGAGAGATAATAAAGGTTTATGGATCAATTCCCATCATGCCCCCCCCCCCTATTTGTTTTTTTATTTGGTTCTCAACATTACTTGCATGTTTATGTGCTACCACATCAACTATAAGGATTCAAGGTGCTCAAAATACCTCTATCATAAAAAATTTATAATGATACTCCCATAGAGACCTCATACATCCTCTATTTATACTTTAAAAGTGGGTAAAAACCCTTACATCATACCCCAAACATGTAACTCTAAGTGAACTCAAAGTTTCCACATTATAACCGCCTTCACGCACTAATCCACAATTTTGTCACGCTAATTTTCCTTTGCTCCCACCGTTCATTGCTTCCTTGGTCCATTCTGCCTCATTTTTTGTGTTGTATCTCGAACCTTACCCCAAAATTTCCTGCTGCAACAACCCCCCAACACTAAAATGTGGCTCATCCCGAGCCACTCAGGTAGTGTGTTCCTGCTACACTGATCTCTCTCCAGTGACTATAACTTCTTCGTGAATGCATATACTTGTGTCTTCTCCCGACACTTTTTTCTTTTTGGGTCTCCAACACCTACATTGTTGCGTTCTCTTTTGTAGCTTCTACACTTTCCAAGTGTGTCTATTCCAGTATGCCTTTCTCTGTTTCCAACTCTGTTATCATCTTCTTTGGTTGCTCCTGAAGTGGATCCAACTGAGAATGTATTGTTTGTCTTTCTTCTTGGATTTTCTTCAATTCTACTCATATATTTTTCATTTCCTGCACAACCTTCATTCTCTCTGATATAGGAATTTCCTTCTATATTTTCTTTAAATCCTGGAATGTAGTATTCAAATTATCTTCCCTCTAATCCATTTGTTGGATTTTTTCATCTTCTGTCAGGATCATCCATGTCTACGTTGTCCTTCTGTAGAGCTCTACTACTTCTTTATTTACATATCCATAATATATGTGTGTTTTGTTTCATGTTTCTCCCTCTCTGATATGACTTCTGGAGGGGGTGGTTGGTGTCAACTTCCAAGCCAATTTTATTATCTCTTGTTTATAACTATCCATCATCTGTGCTATTATTTTTATCTTTTCTTCCTACTATATACATTATGTACAATTCTATTTTCTACGTTGCACTTACTGACGGTTGGTAGGTCGATTGTCCCTATATAGTTTCAGCTGAATACCATTAACCATTCCCTGTATTTCCTTTCCCAATAAGTCCTTCTGTTGCACAACAACTCCATCTCTGACAGACTTTATTTTATATGGCCCTATCCAATGCATCCTAAACTTCCCTAGGTGATGCAATTATTTACTTTCATAGAGAAGAACAATATCTCCTTCTTAATATGTTTTTCATTCAAGGATTTATCCTTTTCTTTCTATACCTCATGATGGAAACCAACTATGATTCAATCTTCTAATTCCATGAGTTGAGCCAATATTTCTTCTGTTGCGCCTCTTTCTGTCATATCTGTATTTGATAAAATTTATAGACTTGGTATCAAATAACCTAAGGGAACTATTACTTCATGTCCATACACGAATCTAAAATGTGTCTTCCATGTTAGCTTCTTGCATGTAGTTCTATAATCCCATAAAACTGAGCTAGTACCTTCAATTCCTAATCATCCATGTTTATATTACAAATATTGGTCAAGGAATTCTCCAATTTCTTGTTGAATGCTTCCAATGTTCCATTTATCTGAGGATGTTAAAGAGTTCTCTTCTGATGATGTATCTCAAATTATTCCAACATTTCCTGGATTGTAATATTGATAAAGTGAGTGCCCTGATCACTCATCAATATTCTTGGACATCCAAACCTTTTAACTACATGTTCAAATAAAACGAGCGTTGAAGTCTCTGCATTGCAATCCTTCACTGGTGCTTCCTCATCCCATCTGGTCAGGTATTATGTCACTGTGATAATATAGCTATCCCTTGATTTTCTTGTTAGTGGATTAATTGGACCTACAAATTTTACTACCCACTTATCAAACACTTGCAAATTTGGCATCTCAATGACATATCATCCCTCTTGGATGGATTTCCAACTCTCTAACAGACATAACAATTTTGACAGTACTCCTTTGCATCCTTATATACTTTTGGCCACCCTAATCCTATGTGCAATACCTTCTGCGCAGTGGCCTTCACTAGATAGTGTACTCCAACAATTCCTTCATGTTCTTATGATAAAATAATAGGCCTTTCATGCTCCATAACACATCTCCTCAAAATGTTGTTTACACCCAATTTGTATAAGTGACCTGCAATCAATTGGTAGTCTGTAGCTCTGACCACCATATTTTTCTTCTGCGTGGTATTAAATTACTTTGGGGAAAATATTGTACTCAAAATCTCAATACTTTCATAAAAATACTCATCAACAATGTGTACTGAAAAAAATTATGCATCTGAGAAGTTGTCCTCCAAGTTACTTGGTTCTTCTCCATTAGTTATCCTAGACCAATTATCTGGCCTTGCATTCAATTTTCCAGGATTCAACAGGCCTTCAAAGTTAAACTCATGAAACAATAGTATCCATATGAATATTATTCCACGCAACGTTGTCTTATTGAATAAATATCTAAGAGAAGAATGATCTGTAAACATCTTGAAATGTTTCCCTAACAAATAATGTTTGAATTTTTGCAATGCATACACCATGGCCAATCCTTCCCTTTCTGTAGTATATTGTAGTTCTAATCCGAATCTGATAATTTTCTACTTGAAAATGCTATAGGGTGATCTATATCACCTTCTCCTGGTTGTGCTAATATTGCTCCGAGTGCTATTGGAGATGCATCCACATGCACATGAAATTCCTTTGGCTAATATCGAAACACTAAAATCGGCACTGTCACCATCTTCTCCTTCAAATTATGCAAACTATATTGGCATTCATAATTCCACTGATACTTAATGTCCTTATTCAACATTTTTTCTATTGGCATATTCTATGGGGGAATTCCCCCTAAACTGGATCTAAGGAATAGGGATATCGATAACTTCCTTAAAAGACTAACTTATCTCTAATCTATCCCAAAACAATCTATACTAAGTGATAAGAGAAAAAGAGAGAAGAGAAGGTTAATGAGTGCACCTTGAATCCTTACAGTTGATGTAGTCCTCTTCTACTTGTCGTTTCCTCCTAGATCACATATATCCTCCCAAATGTGATACCCCTGTTTCCCCTAGTTTGCAAATATAACTATAACTAGATAAGAGACTATGGCGAACGAAATATGTGTGAATGTTTGATTTGATGAACCCTTGTATAAAAAGGGTCAATGTATGAATTCTATTATTAATAGAATTTGAATATGTGTTGCAAAACTACTGAAAGGGGAAAAGTTTTTTAATATAGGCCATGGATTCTATGAGAAATATGGTGAAGGGAAACCAAGTATGGTTGAGAAGACCCTCACCAGAATGGTACCTACTAGGTGTAATTGCTCAACACTCCTCTGACCCATAAATGAATTACCATTCAAGTTGGTAGTTGGAAGGCCATCCTCAAGAGTTAATGAGGAGATGGGGAAGGGTACCCATCTGTAAGGCTTCTAGTCCTGACCACAAATTGGGATTCAGACCCATGCAACCTTGTTGAGGAAGGAAATAAACGAGGTGATTCGGGGACAGAGATAGATCTTCCAGATAACAGAGAGGGGAAAAAACTCTCCATAGAAGAGGAGGATACTTCAACTCGGAAGTTGAAAGGAAAAGTTGAGCAGTAAGATCATTTTGGTTGGAAGAATCCATGGAAAGGGTTTGGCTACAATATGATAAATGAGGATGATGAGTGACTGAGGAAGTACTCATGCATACCTCCTTGCTTGAGGTAGAAAAAACCAGACACCCAGGTCATGTGGGGGGATGAGAGTAAACTTCCTCCCTTACTGTTGTGGAGAAAAGAGAAAGAATCTCTCTTAGAGCATCATGGTCTAGCTCGGGGGTGGCCAATGGTAAATCCATCCGGAATGACTGTGCCTATGGTTGGGAGGAAACGAGCACCCCCTTCAATAGCTACTCCATATTTTCCAGTTCTAATAAGTATTTTCATACTATGTATAATATATTGGATGTGATAATAAAAAGCCTATGTTTATGATTAAGTCTTTCAATATATGAACAATTATTACAAATTATCCTTGTTTTATGTATACTGTTATATCTATATGACCTTTGATTTATCTCAATTTAGTTTTTGTAGGGTCATAGGATATTATTCCACAGGGGAGTCTGGGGTAGGAATAATTGAAATGACTAAGTCTTGTTGATTCTTTGAATTTGCCTCAGTGGGAATGTCAAGTTCCTCTATGTGGGAGAAGAGCGTTTCCCTTCAGACTAAAAACCCATATAATTGAGGGCTCACACCCATGTCCTTAACCTAACTACTACTAAAGGATTAACCCTTAGCCCTAGAATTTCGAAAGTATCCATGTGACCAAGGTCTGGAAACCCTGCGCTAGTCCAAAAGAGGCTAGCTCTCTCAGGACTTCGGGAATGGTGACTCCACAATCCTAAAAAAAAAATGAACATCAAAGTCATGAATCAATTAGGGCCATCGATCGTGGGATTCAGTGTGGATCTCTCTCAACTGTTAGATAGGACGTAGGAAGGGAGGCGTTAAGTGGTTTGACGAAGTGCTACTTCAGGAGATTAGGATTGGTCTAGCGCTGAAACTCTCGAAGGCTGGAGTCGTGGAGTAAATATGGACCGTTGAAAAGGGAGGGACACTTTCCCACAGATCAATGATCATCCAAGAGTTCAAGTAATTGGGCGATATAGCGACATTCAAACTTCACCCAGAGCTCTGTAAGATGGATTAAACCCTAGCCGTAGATGCTAGGTGTATGTGGTGATATATTGGGAGTGGTCCGAAAGGAAATCCAGGAGATACACAATGAACTCTCGAATGTTGAACTACCAAAGTGGTGAGATCCATTGAATCAATGGGCAAGTGGCAAGTGATCCCGTGATCTGGAGCCTTCATACTCTAGAGGGTTTTGGCCAAAGGTTTTCAAAGTGTGAAAACTGTCGAAGTCATGGACGTCGAAATAAATCTTAGTCATTGATAGGGAGAGGACATTTGGCACTAGATATGAGATTTTTAGGACTTTTCCCTTTGGGGGATTTACATTAAGAGGAGTCGGTAATGCTCAAATCTCGAAGCCATGAATTAATGAGAAATGTGGATCTATGGATCCACGTGAATAAATTTAGCCATGTGATGGCGGTGATGTGGCCCACTAATGTCATCCTGGGTGATATGGACTTGCAACCAAGGTGCCATGTTTCACCCAGATTTGGCTAATTCATCCATTCCTTGTGCCTATTAGAGCATGACACATATCATCCCCTAAGGAGGACACATGTCACCCCTCAACCCTTTATGCATGTTAGTTCTTGGTTCATTCCCACCTAGATAATGTGGCTAGTGACGTATACTGGACTCCAGGAGTTTGGGTAACTTTAGGAGTTTGGGGGTTTTGGGGGCATGTTATAATTTAGCAATTTCCAACATAAAATGTCAAACGTCGAACGCTGAAGGGCCAAGGACACGTGGTGAAATTTTAGGAGTTTGGGAGTTTGGGCATAGTATGGTAAAAAGTAATGCTCAACGAATATTTTTGACTGCCAAAAATATGAACACATGGGATGAAGACCGTCGAACACTGATCGCTAAAGGGATAAGCCACATGGAAATATTTTAGGACTTTGGGGGTTAGGAAAAAGGAGTGTTATGCGTTGAATACTGAAGCCTCTTTTTAACCATATATCTTAGTGGAGGATGTGGACTATTGATCCCATACACTGTTCGACGATCTAATAATTTGAAAACACTTTTGGAACTCCCAAAGTCCGAGAAATTCCAAAGTGCCAAAACCTTTTCTAATGTAGGATATTAGCCCCTGATTTTCAACTCGAGGTCATGGGGAAGACCCCTCTATTTGGTTCAAGTTCATAGTGAGAGATGTAAATTTCAGGGATTCTGATTAAGAGTGTTTTTCTTAGTAAGGGACCGAAAATGAACCAAGGAAAATGAAAACTTGATGCCCCATCCCTAGAATGGATCTTTAAGGGGTTGGATATGTTACAAATTGGTATCAGAGCATGGAAACAACACTTGGCCTGCTTGGGATCATGCACGAGTCACATAGAAAAAACATTATTAGATAACTTATGGGGTAACACCCTTCTTTACCCCCCTTTCCATAAGAAACTTGTATGAACCTCTACTGAAGAGAGGAACAACACCTTATACTATTGATATATGTTGTGGAAGTCTGCACTTTAGGTTTCTAATGTTTCCAAGTAAAGAACTGACTTCACCTTACAATAATATGTGTTGTTCATGAATTGGTAGATTAATAACTAACATAAATTTTTTTATCAACACTCAAGCAGTCAGTGAACAACAAGAGATATACAATGTAAAGGATGGTGACACATCAAGAGTTTATGGAGAGCTCCAACAATAGAGAGGAAAAATCTGATGAAAGGAGGGTGGTGGAAACCCCTCCAAATTTGGTCGAAACTGTAAGAAGCTGCATGGCAGAATTACAGAGTTATAAGGTTGACAATGAAATACTGATCAAGGAGTAGGAGAAGAAGACTGAAATTAATGTAGTCATGCTAAAAAACCTATTAGATATATAAATGCAATTGAAACATGGTCCAATTGCCACTCATGTGGACGTGAATCATACTAATAAAACTCCAAGTCCACCTAAGATACAAAAGCATAGTCCTGAAATCAACCACACTAGGAGGAACACCTCAAAGAAGGCCCAACATGAAGCCAAGATACATTCAATGGAAGATTAATCTATTGAGGAAACTGATAACTCCAAGGAATATTCTAGTGGCAAAACTAGTTCCCAATCTCAGACGAGAGGAAAGAAGAGAAAAAATTCCAAGAGTCATGACCCTGAAGAATTCAAGAGAGCCAAACCACCCACCTTCGATGGAGATATTAAGAAGGGGGAAGAAGAAGAAGTTTGGATACTCGGCTTGAAGAAGTACTTCAGAGTCCACGACTACTCTAAAAACTTAAAGGCTCAGATAGCCGTTTTAAACCTAAATGGGAAGGATTCCATTTGGTGTAAGGAGCTTAGGGATGTGAAAGGAGTCCATGAGAGGGACTTGTCATGGAAACAATTATATAAATACTTCAAGAAGAAGTACATGTCATAAAAATACTTTGATGGAAAGACTAAGGAGTTCTATGAACTCAAGTTGGGACAACTCACCAGAGATGAGTATATCAACAAATTTCTCGAGCTGATGAGGTATGTGCCCTATAAAAAGGATGAAAAGGTAAATATGCAATGATTTATTAGTGGATTACCTCAGTATTATAGAGACATGATTGATTTTGATGAGAGAAATACCTTAGAAGATACAATTCAAAAAGAAAGGTATTTATATTAGAAATTCAAGAGTAATATAGAACCCCATGAAGTCTAGAAGAAGAAAATAATTCAGGATTCAAGAACAAGGGTTTAAACCCTCAATATTTAATAACCCTAGTAAGAGCTCTAGGATGAGCCTTCCTTCCATAAGTGTGTATCAAAAAAAAATTCCCTCCCTGAGTGGGAATAAACCATTCAAAATAGCCCCAAGTAAGACTGATAACATGAAGAGAGAACCCTTGAAATGCTGGTTTTGTGGAGAGGAACATCTACTAAGGGACTATATGCATAGGAAATAAAACAATAGAAGGGTCTACAACGTACAAGAGGCTACCACAGTCAATGATGTGACTAGGAGATTTCCACAAATTTATGCAGCCTTGGATAATAGACAAGTTGACCACCAAGCTTCAGTGGTGGAGATGGAAGGTATGATTGCCAACCATCATGTTTCTATTTTAATTCACCCTGGTTCTAATTTGAATTATGATGCCCCTCAAACTATTGATAAATGTAAATTGCAACAAGTTAAACATGCTAAATCATTGATGGTACAACTAGCCACTGGAACCAAAAGAAAAGTAACAGATGCCATACAAGCATGCCAATTTATCATGAGTGGTTTTCCCACCCAAGAAGACCTAAACATACTTCCTCTAAGATCTTATGATCTGTTGATTGGCATGGACTAGTTGGCTGACCACAAAACCATGTTGGACTGTTATAATAAAACTTTGGAGTGTGAAAACGAAGAAGGAAGAAGGGTAACCCTACAAGGGATTCAAAAGCATGTCTCAATGAGACAAATATTATCCCTCCAATTGAAGAAGTATTGCAGAAAGGGATTTCCCTTGTATGCAATACAAGTACTAAAATCTATTGCGAATGAAAAACCCAGCCTAGTGGACCATCCCATATTGAGAGAATATAAATATGTATTACCAGAAGAGGTTCTAGGTCTACCTCCGAGAAGGGATATTGATTTTTCAATAGAACTTTTACCAGGAGCAGTGCCAATGTCTAGAACACCCTATAGAATGAGTACACCCGAGATAGTTGAGCTCAAATTATAGCTGAAGGAGATGTGGGACAAAGGATACATTCATATTAGTGTGTCCCCATGGGGAGAACCAACCTTGTTTGTGAAGAAGAAATATGGCACACTCAGATTATGCATAGATTATAAACAACTCAATAATATGACCATCAAGAATAAGTATCCGTTGCCAAGAATCAATGACTTGTTTGACCAATTAAGGGGTTCTACCATCTTCGCCAAGATTTAATTGAGGTATGGATAACATCAGGTCCAAATTAAATATGAAGACATGTACAAGAAAACCTTTAGGACAAGATATGGTCACTATGAATTTGTGTTGGTTCCATTTGGGCTTACCAATGCACCAACCACTTTCATGTGCTTAATGAATAATGTATTTAAAAATCTCTTGGATAGGTTTGTGTTGGTTTTCATTGATGATATCCTAATCTATTCCAAGAATAGGGAAGAACATGAAGAACATATCAATGTAGTACTCCAAGTGCTAAAATAACATCAGCTCTATGCTAAGCTTAGTAAGTGTGAATTTTTCCATAAACAAGTCCATTACATAGGCCATGTTATTTTTTAGGAAGGAGTGGAAATTTATCTTGAGAATATTAAAGCCATCATGGATTAGCCTACCCCAAATGATGTATCTGATATCAAATCCTTTATGGTCCTGGCGGGATACTATAGGATATTCATAAGAGGATTCCCCAAGATTGGTTTCCCAATCATCTCCCTTTAGAAAAACGGGGTTAAACTCATTTGGACATCAAAATGTGAAGAAATATTTCAACATCTGAAACACCTTCTAACCAATGTGCATGTGCTAAAGATTGTAGATCCAAACAAAGACTTCCTTGTGTGTACATATGCCTGGAAGGAAGGGCTCAGAGGAGTCCTTATGCAAGAAGGACATGCGATTTGCTACGAATTTAGAAAATTGAATGAGAATGAAATCAATTATGTGACCCATGATATGAAATTGGTTTCCATAGTGCACGCTTTAAAAATGTGGAGGCATTACCTCTTAGGTAGGAGTTTTATACTTATGAAATACCATAGTGGATTGAGGTATTTGTTTGACCACCAAAACTCAATGTGAAACAAGCTAGGTGGATGGCTCTCCTTAGTGAGTTTGATTTCAAAATAAAACATATCAAAGGAAAGGAGAATAGGGTGGTTGATGCCCTTAGTATAAGTATGAAATCAGTTCACCTGGAAGCTGTAAGCACTAGTGAATCAATCATCAAAGAGAGAGTCAAAAGTGCATAAGAAATAGATGCATTTTTCCAAACCGTGAAAGAATATCTAAAGCAAGAGCCCACAGGGCTGAAGTATGAAGGTTATTAGATTCTTAATGAAGGTCTTCTGACCTACAAGGGAATATTGTATATTCCAAATTGTGATGACTTGAATAGGTTCATAACGAATGAACTACACAAGAGACCATATACCGGTCATCCTGGTTATTAGAAAATGATCACGAACACTAGGACACTATTTTATTGGCCCAGATTGAAAAATGACATAGCTTATTACTTAGCTAAGTTTCTAGAGTTTCAACAAGTCAAGGCATAGCACTAGAACCCAGAAGGGCTGTTGCATCTCCTACCAATTCCCGAATGGAAATTGAAAACCATCTCCATGGATTTCATCACAAGATTACCAAGATCAACCAAACATAATGATAGAATCATGGTAGTTGTGGATAAACTGAGAAAAGATGCTCACTTCATACCTGCCAAGTCAAATTGCAAGGAAATATTTGTATTTCCAATATCTTCATGAAAGAGATATTCAGACTGCATGGAATTCCTAAAGAAATAATATCCGACAGAGATATAAATTTTACTTCAAACTTTTGGAAATATATATTTGTTGGTTTTGAAACAAAATTTCTATTTAGTACAACCTATCACCCTCAAACTGATGGGGATATAGAGAGGGTAAGCCAATTATTAGAAGACATGTTGAGGATGCATGTAATGCATCAACCCAAGAAGTGGGAGGACTACCTACCACTGGTAGAATTTGCTTACAACAATGGATATCAAGAGTCATTAAAAATGATTCCTTTTGAAGCCCTCTATGGAAGGAAATGAAACATTCCAATAAGCTGGAACAACCTAATAGAAAAATTTATAATCAAGCCAGATATGCTAAGGGAAATAGAATGACAAGAGATTCATAGCAGGACAAATATGAAGATAGTCGTGGATAGACAAAAGGGTTGTGCATACCTGAAAAGGAATCCTAGAGAGTTCAAAGCAGGGGATCATGTGTATCTTTGAGTTAGACCCAAGAGAAGCTCCTTGAGGATGGGATCTTGTGCAAAGATGGAACCTCGGTATTATGGACCCTTTGAAGTTTTGGATAGAGTGGGAATAGTAGCCTATCGGCTAGCACTCCCTCCCATAGTGAAGGGACATAATGTTTTCTATGTTTCTTTATTAAATAAGTATGTACATGATTCTAATCATATTATTGACTGGTCTTTGATTCAGGTGGAACCCGAGGGAGAATTCCTACCAGAACCTCAATGCATAATAGATAAGAAAGAAACCCCACTCAGGAAAAAAACCATTGCATAGGTGAAGGTGTAGTGAAAACACTTTGGCCCATATGAGGCCACATGGGAAATGGAATATGCCATGAGACATGCATATCCATTTTTTTTTACTTCTGTACATACAGAGAACATCGACAGATATAAAATCGAGGGTGATGTTCCTTTAAGGGGGAGGGGATTGTAATATCGATGTTTCCTCTAGTTTGTAAATATAACTATAATTGTCCAAGAGAATATGGCAGACTAAATATGTGTGAGTGTTTTATTTGATGAACCCTTGTATAAAAGGGTCAATGTATGAATTTCTATTTTTAATAGAATTTGAATATGTGTTGAAAAACTGTTGAAAGGGGAAAAGTTTGCCAAGATATACCATGGATTCTATGAGAAATATGGTCAAGGGAAACCAAGTATGGTTGAAAACACCCTCACCAAACCAATACCTACTGGGTGTAATTGCTCAACCATCCTATGACCCATAAATGAATTACTAGTCAAGCTGGTAGTTGGAAGGACATCCTAAAGAGTTAATGAGGAGATGGGGCAGGGTTCCCATCTGTAAGGATTCCTTTCCTGACCATGAATTGGGATCTAGACCCATGAAACATTGTTGAGGAAGGAAAGAAAGGAGGTAATTTGTGGATAGAGACAAATCTTCTAGATAGAAGAGAGGGAAAAACACTCTCTAGAGAAGAGGAGGATACTTCGACTTGGAAGTTGAAAGGAAAAGATGAGTTGTAATTTCATTTTGGATAGAAGAGGCCATGGATAGGGTTTGGATACAAGCTAATAAATGAGGATGACAAGTGAATAAGGAAGTACTCGTGAACACCTCTATTAAGAACCAAATATCAATATAGCATAGAAAAACCTCAGAATAAGTACTCAATGCCTTGAAAAAGAGAGTATTTCAGATAATAAGACTCTTCGAGGGGGAAACCTCCTTTTACCCCATATAAATGTTCAAGTACAAGATGATTCCAAATGAAAATGTCTCCTTGGTATATATAGGAGACTAGGAGGTATAATTACAATTAATGGAATAAAGCAGACATAAATAAAATAACATTACTAATGTAATATGCCCC